>CALYDF020009139.1:0-11027 GCA_944474145.2 Dicrocoelium dendriticum
CAGGTAAAAACACCTACGCACGAATTTTTTAAATCGGCAATGTGTTTATCCAAGAATTTGTTAAATTTCAACACGGACTATGCCTCAACTGCCTGCTGCGTCAGATGGTTCATTTCATTCACCACTCCCCGTTCGAAACGGAGTTAGTGTGCGACTCGTGTCAAATCAGGTGCAACAAGCTTGTAGCGATGTCCTTGTGTGCTGCTTGCCGTTCGCGGATGAAGCAACAGCCTCAACTTGAGGTATTCACCGATATGTACTATCCGATGCAACAGGATTAGGTTAATCCGCAGTCCACAATAAGCTAGGGTTTAAAGCCCTAATTTTGTACGCCGGTCTTCGTACGGTACACTTAATTTGCTAATCTGCCTGGTGGCCACATGTTGAACTAGTTCAATCTTTTCTACATCGCCCCGGGTGATAGAACAATACGCGAGGGAGTTATACTCTATATTGTTCTATTATTGCGATGGAGAGGCAAGTGACAATCTCTTCGGACCAAGTGCTGAAGCTGCGCCTGAGCGCCCAAAGCAGACGAAGGTCGTTTTGGTTTTGCTTATTCCTGCTGCTCATGAACTTAAGGCTGTAGCGTGAGGGTACACCTTGAGCTCTCAATAAATGATACTCAGATGACGCTGGAGATTTGCAGTAATAAATGCCAGCACGATAAATCTTCAGCACGATAATGCCATAATCTTAAATACTGACGGTAACCTCGGTTTTCTTGAAAATATGGGGCACTAAATCGTTTTGCAAGCATCAATCTCTCATCTCATTCGGATATTGTGAAAACACGCTTATGCGTTGAAACATTTTTGCTCTTTGCTGTCTGTTCAGTTAACAACAATGTGCACGGTTTAGCAAGGTTTGTAATAACTAAGGATTTTATTTGATTCTTTTTCGACATATTAAGCACGTAGACAGAACGGGGATCAGGACGTCTCAATAATGTAGCCACCTAGCTACCTTAAAGATAAATACATAAATAAATAAGTAAAAGTTTATTCTCGACAACGAGAGGCATACCTTTACAGGCATGATCATGTTTAGCTAGCGCAGTGTGATCAAAAATGTACAAAAGTACATGTTTGGCATGACAGTGTGGGTAAGTGTATGAATGTATATACGTATGTAATTGTCTATCAATGTAGCTTGTTTTTGAATGTGCGGATGCATTTTTGACTGGTTGTTATCGTCAGGAATGTGAGAATAAGCGATTGATGTCGTGGGTTTAATAGCAATTTCCGGATATCCACGGGCCAGTGATTTTAGTGTGTGGCGAGTTACATCCGCCATGTCGCAGTTTTGATAAACCGACATTTGTAGCTTTTTATAGGGAGAACGCTTTCCAGGCGAAAACCCACCACGTCCTGGAACACAGCCGCCGGACTATTTGCTGGAAGTGGTTAAACCCGAACCACCAAGTTGGCACCCAGGAGGAAGTTGTTCGGCTAGTCAGCCACTTCGTGTCACCACGTAAACAAAATTTGCTCGAACAACTTTCAAGGAGCAAGTAATCAAACTTTAACTAGGCATGGTGTCAGACATGATGATAACATCCAAGGAGCATTGTAATTTCTTCGGTTGTCAAGTTGTTCATCAAATCATCTATGTATCGACCAGTGCCTGTGGCCATTCGGTGTACTTAAGTGGTCAATTTACTTGTTATTTACATTTTGAGATACCTCTTCTCTGACTTTTCCTATATTTCTGACTCAGATCTCCCTGTTTATTTGAATTTAATAGACAACCTGGTCTTTTCGCTTACACACTAAAAGTTATCATTCGCAAACTAAAGCTTTTAAGGAAAAGTATATGGTCACAGATTTCCGATGTTTTTCAGGATAATCGCTTATGTTGTACAGGAGCGTAGGCAACGCTTCAGTAAAACCCTGGCTGTGCCCCATCATCTAGGCCAACGATATATATCCTGCCATGCTCAATCCCGTTGGTAAATCAGGAAATATTGCGCCACAAATATGGACGTCCACTCTCCGGTGACATCTTACCCATAAGCAGCCGAGAAGTTATAGATCAAAAAAGCGAATGGTTTTCTTCGTATACGTGATTGCTTTTCTATTAAACTAAATGAATACTTTGAAGATCCTAGCCATCCAGTTTTTATTTTTAAAGTTAAATTTATCATGCATAATTAAACTTATTTCGTTTAGATGGATCTGGCTGATTTCTACTTGCAACTTTAATTTTCGCTGCTTTCTCGTGAAACGCTAACCATCAATATGCAAAGCGGTTTTTATTATAACCGTCTACCCTTCGGATTCAATTAAACCACGTTTTTCCAGCTTAACCAACGCTGCAGCGGCCATCAATAATATAATTTTGGTTCTTTGGATCTGTGAGGAATTATGCAAACTGAGTTTTTAGTTTCCACATAGTGTTAAGCATAACGGCTGCAACCAATCATGTGCATGGTTTTGTACAATACAGCAAGTATCACGTTTTCAGCGTAGAGAAAACTTATCACAATCCCTACAGCAAACTCTGTGTGTAATCCAGGTGTCCACTACGAAGTACGTGTCCTTTCCACCGTCATTCCTAGGACTAGTTCTTACTCACGGGGCATTGTTACCGAACATTCACAATGTCAAACCACTAGTGAAGAAGTTGTTTAAACATGACGTTGTTTGTTCGTGGTCACAAAGATGTGAACGCGCTCTGAACCGTCTAACATGATGATTGTTTAATGGAAACAGTGACACTAACTGAAAAAGACAAACCAAAACCCTGCATTAGGTTTACGGCCCTGATGATCCGAATAAGCGAGGCTTCAATAAAGATTGTGTGTCGAAATCTAAATGTTTTGTAGTATTCTAAGCCGTTAAATCTAATTTTATAACTGTCGTGTCAATCGTTGCTAATGGAGCAAGTAGCCTGGCGATCACGGATAGAAACATTAACCTTCTTGCATTATTCCACAACCAAAGCACGCTATGTCTTTTCGATTATTTCGAAAGAGGACAACTAGTTCTTGGTATCTTCTTGTTTCACGGAGCAATTCTAAAATGCTATACACAATATTTAAGGTTTAGTTTCGGCCAGTGCTTCGGTTAAATTGGCTAAAATTTATAAAAATTTGTTGGATGACAAGTTTCATTAAAATGTTTAAACGGCCGCAATAAAGCAAATATTGTTAATTTTTACAGCATAGATATACATTTCAAACATATTGATTTCAATTATACCCAAGTAAAATCGTCGGCGTTTGCAAACTTAAATTAAGCAAAGATAGCAAGCTAAATATGCTTAAATAAACGGACCTTAACAACAATATTTCTTTGCATTATCAAATTATATGCATGAAAGAGAATAGCTTCTATAACAGGAAAGAGGGGTTTTCTCATGTGTCGACCTCGGGCAGATAAACATGGGTTGGAAATGTACTAGTACTTAGCTTGCGCCAGCGGTATGTGCTACCAAATCTGTGTGTTCCATAATTTTCTGACCCACCAAAATATAGTGCTATGTCAAAACTTTACTGATATCCAATTAACGGCTGGTACCATAAAGAGGAACTAGTAAATACACACCCACATATCTAAACTTAAGGTAATGGTATTATGCCCAGGCGCATGTTGTAGCGGCTAGAATTCATCTGATCCATTTACACGATACATCCAACAAGCTCATGCAAATATGCATGTTCCTACATCAAGAAAAATTAGGGTACTCATTCTAATTGATAGAAGAAGCAGTTGTTTTAATCAGTCTAACTACCATCCAGTGAATCTTATCCCCATGATTTCCTAAATCATGATAGCTACCACTACTGGCACACGAATCTCTTCTTAGATAACTTGAACACGTTGCAGAACGGTAGCATGGCTTTCACTGGAACTTATGATACAGCACCAATATACAGTAAGCATGGAATAGTCGGAGAGAAATATGCATGTTGCTGTGGAATTATATGTTCTCTACCTAATTTTTTCTGTCACATTCAAAGACATTGCATCCATTTAATCTATCTTTCGAGGTGCAGCATAGGTAATCAACTCCTGTGGCTGATAAATAAGGAAATGTTGCACAGTGTTCTGGAAGTTTAGGCATGCGAAGTTGTACTAGACCATATGCAAATGCAATATGGTATGCCAGAGTGTTTGGTACAGTGGCAACAATTGCTTTGAGTTTCATTAACAATCTAATAAACCTAACCACTTAACACAGTCCGTACTAAGCAAGCAACACTACACTTTGACAAACGATCCAAGTTTTAGACGACATCACAACGCATTAAATATAGCTTAACAGACTTCGGAATATGTCAGTAGAAAATTTGCTGCAGTTCGAAGAGAAAACTTACAAATGACCCTCAACTTCGGTCATTAAAACATTGTGTCATGCGCTGATCGTCGTGACCCTGTGGCATAGTGGTGAACATCAAAACTAACCTACCAATGGTACCTTGTATGAGGACTACTAACTTTATCTGATACGATGTAATAACATCAAAACTATAGGACTGCTCTGTTTTCGGTCGAGCCACAAACGATTTCTATTTCAAAAGATCCAATACTTCATTTAAGAAAACAAGTGTTTCACACCTATAAGCTGAGCCACCAGTTTAGACATCAGTGTTTTCGTGACACTGTTATTGACGTGCTGGTCTAGGTTAACTTAGATTGTTTGGGTCAATCTCGAATAATATCAAGCCTCGGCAATCCAACATGTGGCTCTCAGAGAGAGGTTCAGGTTAATTTAGCAAACATTTTCACTAAACTACGTTTTGAATGCAAACTAGGTTTAATAATGTCATATATGGCAGAAGCAGGATCGCAGTATATTGTAGATGCAAATAAAATCATCCGAGGACAGATGAAAAGATAATGAATTATTAACACTTAAACTGACACTTAAATTGACACTTGGATGGTAATTTTGCATATGTGTGAGCATCAAAACCTTGTTGGTAACATGCAGGTTATTAACGTTGTTTAGTATAGGATATTATGAAATATTTGTATTTCTTATTTCCTAAACTAACTATACAATAAAGTACATAAAACATTTTACGTATTTTCTGGCAAACAGAATAAGAAAAATGATGTAGATATCACTCATTTTTAGTACATTTTATTCCTTTAGCCTTTAATTTACATTAAATTGCTTTTTCAAGCAGTGATATACCTGCACAGATTTCCTTGAGTTTACTAAGTTTTCATTTGGAAATCACGGAAATTTTGTTAATCTGTGCATTGCCGGATTTTAGTAAAATCAGATAAAAGCCAGGTAATACAGTTATTTTTTGTAACAAACTATTACAAAAAGTTGACTTCTTTGTATTCCTAGCAGAAGATGCACTCAGGTAATTACGTTATCACAATAATAATGTCATTACAAATAGTTACATGTTTCATGAAATTTGAGCCTTTATACGTAAAGAGATGTTTGAATGCAGTACCATGGCCATACCTAAATATTAAGCTATCTTTTTCTTTCAGTACGCGTCGCAAGCATCAGCTGTGTACATTAACCGAACGTGCGTGTAAACCGTTCACTTGCGCACTTATGGTATGTTCACTTTGGCTTGGAAGCATTTTGTCTCCAAACTTTGTATATAAACATTTTCGTCGTATTTTAAAAAGCTTCAATTTGTGCTACCAGTTTAACGATACACTGAAGTGGATTTTCCATTTAACCTGAAGCCTAAATTCCGGGGAATACTTTGCCGATATTCAAGCACAAAATGTTGCGTAACTCGAACCATCGGAGATATTTTGGTCACACTCCATTGATCATTTCAACCGTTTCGAACGAACTGTAGCACGTTTAAATCCAGCATTCCTTGGAGCAGCTACAGGTCTCAAGGCAAATTCACTTGGCGCGGTCCACAGGCATAACCACGAAAATCCCCAATCACTCCCTCGTGTAATCTGCCTCTACTTCACCCTGACACATTCGACTCGCAGGTTAGAGGACAGTCGGGAAGCACAAAAGTGCAACTTGAAAACTATGACCTTACCGCCAAAGTCAGGAAAATAACAAATGTTTACTCCATAAAGTTATTCATTTAACTGGTTCTTAACCATACGGTAACAATCGTGATGCCTAGTGTGCCACAGTCCTATGTGAACTGGATTATATGGATCATGTAGCGGACATTTTAAGGGGGCATTTTGTGTCAAAACTTTTGTACGTTTTTCCATGAAATGTGTCTCTGAGTTAAGGCTAGTCAGGCCAAGTTATTAAACAAACCGTATTTTCCGTGGTTGTGCCTGGAATAAACATTTATCCTGCTGATAAAAAGTGTGTGTATACCAACTCAGAATTATGACTAGCCATTAACGAATTTTGAGCCAAATTTGAGCACTAAATTCACTACGGTTGGGGTAAGCATAGCAGACTGTGAAACCCAATCCTCCCCCTTAAGTGATGCCCTTATCCCGAGAAAAACTAGTACACTTTAAGCAAAACGACACCAATTGCCCAGAACATCTACTGCTGTTCCAATACCACACGTAGCTGACGTTTGACTGACGCGGTTCCCAGTTTGATCGGATTAACTACAAGTAAGGCTAATTCTAATCTCTTGACGGAGTGGGTAGAAAAAGAAAAAGCTGGTACTAGAAAAAGTTGCGTTACGGCTGCTTCCAACAAGAGCCACCGTTAAAATATAACCTCACCTAAAAGTGCATCGGAAGCTGTGAAGCTCACCCGAGTATTTCCAGAGCAAATATTAACGGTTTCATGCGGTACATCTTCAAGTATTTAATCACTAATCTCGACATGTCTGAAAGGTGTAAGGTAACAAATACCTGTACCGAGTTTGCTGTGCTCCAATATCCCAGAATCAACGTCTACATCAATAAGAGGCATGAAGTTGGATGATCTCAAGAATTGAGATGTAATTAGTAACCTAATCGGCGTGGTACTGAAAACTTTACACGTAATGCGCATTACGTGACACCCTAACTCTTAGCATTTCGGGGAGTCATGACTTTTGCGCCTTGTGCTGAACTCCATCACTGAATTAGAACAAATGCTACTGTAGACAAGTAGGTTTAGAAATGATACTGCTGCATTTTTGTAATTTCAGACATTCCGTGAGAAGAGATTTATGGAGTTAACCGCGCTTTAGTGGACTAGAGGACGAAAATTCATTCAGAACCCTATTTCTTAAGGAGGTTCCTGAAAATTAAGCATGTGTCTAACGTATAATGATAATTCTTTATATTAACAATGGTATTATATTCGTGGAACACTGAGTGGATGATGTGCTTGCGAAATCTGTGTCATGGTTGCTTAACTCACCGAACTACAAAGGAAGTGGCTCGAGAGGATTGACGATGGCCCTCCAATCGAAATATGGTAACACGACTGTTAAAATGACGGTACATGTTCCGTTGAAGGCTACCATTAGAGCTTCGGCTAAACAGTGTCAGCGATATGCCTCCTGGAGTTGATATGTCGCACAACAAACAAGCGTGATGGAACCTATAAAATAGCATTGTACCAGTAGTGTGTCTAATGAACCCATACAACCTGTTGAAGATGATATTGATCAGACACCTTATACTGTAGTTGAAGAGCAGACATTACGCTGCGCCATGTACACACCGAATAAATGATTAGACGACGGCCACGCACTGGTCGGTGCAATTTCGCATATGGGTTGCACAACTTCAGAAAAATTGCTTAAATTTGTTAAACGATTATGTATGTACACTACGCCCAAGAGCACCTCAGTAAAGTTACCGAACTTAGCTAAGTCAGGTCACGAATGCTTGGGACTTAATTTATATTCAAGAAACCTGGTTACACCAAGGGGTGACCGATGCTGTGGTTGAGATAGCCAGAGTATTACTTATCCAGGACGACCGCTCCAGCAGAGGAAGTGGGATCCCACTCTACTACCTGTGCAACCTGCAATGTGCGAAAGTTAAAGATTAAGAAACAACCATTACCGACTCACTCTGTTGCCGTCTCCGACTAAGACAAAAACGACGCAAGTCTCGTAGCTGTCATTTATTTCCCCTCAACGTATAATCCTGAACAGGGTATCGCGCACCAGGTCTAGCCACATCCTAATCGCCGGGGCTTCAATCTGCACGATCTAGATGTTTCGGAATCACTCAGTGAGCAGTCCAAAGCAGAACTGTTTGAACTGATCGCCAAGATTCCAGTGTACACTCATGTCATCACGCCCACTGGATTCAGGACAGTAAATAAACCGTCCATATTGGACCTTATGCTCACGAATGAAGAGCTCGTTTGATAAGTTGTTGATGAATAGTCCATTAGTTCTCAGTGACCATGTAATAATGAACTGCAACTTTGTTTGTCATGCAGAGTATCCATCTGACTTTTCGGAACTAACAACTACATGCTACCACGTATTGAAAGAACTACCAGACGAAGCTGCTTGGAAATTCTCCAACAACAGACTCCTTGAAAACGCTTGGAACGATACGTTGATGGACACAACGACAACGTCAAAAGAGCATCAGAGAACAAGCCCCTTGGTCCCGCAATATTGCCTTCAATTCTAAGGAGCAAGACTCAAACATACCTGTCGAGATGGAATGTAGCATTGCGTGCCTATAAAATAACCATTAACTAAGAGACGTAGGGCGATTTCTTGAGCCAATTCACTACAAACATGCGTAAGGAAAATGAAACTTATCAACAGTGTCTAGCTAAAATAATTCTAACAAACAACATACCTCTGTATAGGCAAGTCCACAATATTTGTAAAGTAAAGCACAGCATCTCACCACTTTTCAAAACAGGCGGTAGATGAAAAAAACCAAAGGAGCAGCTAATAACATGTGGATAAATACTCCCCAATTTTCGAAATCGCAGCTTCTATCTGTCCCACAATATCATGCAGATTACCGACTCGATTGATTGAAATGTTATAGTCGACCCAACATTTGTGTTAAGCAAGTTGCTTTCGCTGCGCAACCATAGCTTGTTTGGGGCCCACAACATTCGCCCGAAAGCACTGAAGGCTGTGGCAAGCAAGCTAGCCGAACCATTGCCACATTCTTCTAAAGTAGTTTTGATGAAAAACAAATCTCTACTACGTTGAAGATTGGCGTTATCACCGCAAATTTTAAAGGCGGGAGCCGTTCAGTACCTGTAAAATATTGCCTATTCACTTTCATCAATATGCTCTCGCATTTCAAGGAAGTGGTTGTCGCTGAGAGTTTAATAGACTACCTGAAAGTAATACAAAGTCTTGGCATTGGAGCAGCATGGCTTCCGTCAACACCGGCCAGGCACCACCAACGTAATTATTGCACAAGGTAATTGGATGGAAGTGGCTGATAATGGAGTCGGAGTTGACGTCATCTAGCTAGACTTCTCCAAAGTTTTCGACCGCCTGGATCACCGCATCATACTTCACTGGCTACAAAGCTACGGAATCGGAGATCCTGTGTTTGGTTTGTTTGACAACTTGCTTCACCAACGGAAGCTTTAACTATGCGTTCGGGGATCACACTCTTACCCAATTGAGGTAGCATTTAATGTTCCACAATGCTACATGCTGGGACTGCGCTTATTTCTGGTGTTTAGCAACAAGGTTGGAAAAGTTATCTATTAATATTTCTGGTTTTCCGCCGATGACGTCAAATGTGGCAGGCGAAAACTAACAATGAAAATCACGATCTACTTCAAAATGTCCAACTTGCATGTATAAATGCTAAAATAGCTACCTGCTTTAGTTGAACTTAACTAATTGCAAGTAGATACATTTGCGTCACCAGCCGGTAAGAGTTTACAAACTTGGAGACTACAACTTTCAGAAGGCCTCTCATGATCGTGATCTGGGTGCTCCAGTACAGGAAGATCTCAGGTGTTCAAAGGAAGCAGAGGATGCAGTAAACATAAGTTTATCCTGGTTCGCAGAGCCTATGGTCATTTTGGAACATCAACCTTTCCACAAATATTCAAGGTCAATGTGCGATCGCACGGGGAATATGCTTCCCAGAATTGGCAACCTTGACAGAAGCACAAGCTTGTTGCTCTCGAGACTCCGTAACATAAGACAAGCAAACACGTTAGGTGCCTATCATCTTAGACTGAAATCTTTAAGAATGCACAGCAGTCGATTTGCCTTTGGCGGAGGGATCTCATAATCTTTTCCCAGATTCAAAAGAATCAAAACCGCCTTTGCCGACCGATAACTCTAACCTAACAGGACATGCTCTGAAACGAAAATTACAGTATAACCGGCATGAATGTCGAAGAAATTGCTTTTCCCTCCGCCTGTGTCAACCTTGAAACGAGCTTCTTAATCATGTCGTATCTGCTCTCAGCCTGGCGATATGAATAAAAACGAGTTGATGAAGAGTTGGCTCATTTGCATTTTATTTTATTACTTCAAACCCCGAATTAACGTGTTTCTGGAGTTATACTCTTAAAAATCAAAAACCTCCGTTGTCCTATATAAATCTATGGGGATTTCACCAAAACGGTTTCATTTATAACGCAATAATGTTCATTTTATGGTACTTGGTAAGCATTGCTTTTTACCTGTAATGAACCATTGTTCCACTGTTCCGAACGCATACTATTGTTTACCATATAGGGACCCTAAAGACATTTCTGCGTTGTGATGAATTGAAAACTGCGAGACATTTAACTTCAACGAATTAACTTCGGATAACTGCATTCCAACAAAACACAAGCATTATTTAAGGGAGCAAATATATCTGCAAGGGCGCCATCGTAAACTATAAGGAGGTTGCCGATGTGGCGTGAATTAAACCGCTTATTGAACACGGAGAGTAATTCGACATCATGAAATATGCTTATAATGAAGCAAGCTCATGTGATGTCAGGATGGTTTGGAAACGTCCTGTTAGTACATTGTTGTTACATTCAAAAGTAATTGTTTGACAAAATTACGATGCGCATTCTCATTGTGGACTCTGGTTGGCATTATTGTAAACCTTATTCAAATCCATCACAAAGAACCTAGGTAATAATACAGTACAAACGTAGGTATTGAAACCCGCCGCCTGATTCTGACATTAAAAAATTCCATGTATTAGTTGTGCTTC
>CALYDF020009140.1:0-11029 GCA_944474145.2 Dicrocoelium dendriticum
ATAAATTAATTAAATAAATAAATACTTTATTCTCGACTATGCGAGGCACGCCCATGGAGGCATGATCAGATATGTACAACTGTACAAACATTTTATGGCAACTGTGACAGTAATAGTGGAAAATTGGTCGTATGTCCATGGTAAAATAAATAAATAGATAGTTTATTCTCAGTTTCATAGAGACGCACCAACTTAGGCATGATCAAGGTTTAAAACTGTTGTGTATCACGATGATACTCCAAGTTCAATGGTGTATAGTTGAAACGGTGTCAAGAAGAGTTGATATGTGAATCTAGTCGACTTGCCAGTATGTAGTTGTGGGCTGTGACTTTATTCAGTGACGAGTCACATCCGCCACGTCGTAGTGTTGTTAACCAGACATTTGTGGCCTTTTATAGGGAGAACGCTTGCCAGACGAAAACCCACCACGTCCTGCAACACTGCCATAAAGCATTTTGAACATTAATGTTGAACTGGCAAAGCCGCTTGACGACTGGTTTTACCTTCGGTTTTTCGCGGGGTAATGGCTTCTAATTTCCTCTGTTAGTTGGACGGGTATTTTGCTCTGGGTCGCCATGATTTTTGGGGTCGCTGGAGGAGAGGGACATCGCGATTTTTCTTCTTGTTGTATGTCCAGGTGAGCAAAAGTTTCAATTTTTCCGCTGTCCAGATTTTTCAGATGTATACTGTATGGGAGTATGAGGATATGTCCAGTTCTCCATACTGGACAAGGGCTATGGTGATTGTAGGTTGGTCCTTGCGGAGTTTTACCATCCTCCATCCTGATAGAAAGCCCGCACTCTGTAGTTCAGATTCCATGTCGCACAAGCCAGACATAACAACAGCCTGAGTACTGTATTCAGTCGTGTCTACAGCAACAGTCGAGTTTGCAGCTGATGTTACGGACTTTGCAACGGTACCTTTTGGCTGACTTTTTTCCTCTGAGGGCATTTTTGCATCGCGGTAAGTTAGTTGCTGTGAGCAATCAAGGTCAACTTCGCAGAGGGTCGAGGAGGAGGCCGTACAGGTTGGATATTTTTGCGCATTTGTGAGTTGGGGTTCTGTGAATGATGCCGCTCGAGTTTCTTTCTTCTGAGAAACTGAACTAATAGGCAAATTTGATCTTTGCAGCGGGGTTCAGTCCGGTTTAATCAGAATACGCCCGAGATTCGAGTGCTGATTCAAAACATACCGTGCATCAAGGAATCGTTTAGCCAGCACGGGGCTGCTAAATTTCAGGACTATTGGGCAAGGTCGGCCAGGAATCTTACGTAGGCGGGTAGCTGAACAGCAATCGTGTGGTAGTCTATAGTCATTGAGAAGAGTACGCAACACTTTGTTAAGCGGTATCTTGTCAGGTACGTTGAATACAACCGCGTTTTGGCACGACGAATGCGTTCACTGACCTCGTACGTAACGCTATTCAAATTTACCTGCAACTAGCATATCAGGTTGGCTAGCCAAAGTTTGGAGGTTGCCCAGGTTGACCAAAGGCATGACCTTATTAAGTAGCGTCGCAAGAGATGTAAACTCTTCTTTCAGTGAGTTTGCCTGACTTTTGAGAGCACGGACTTTGTGCAGAGCTTCTGCTAACGGACCTACGAGCACTACTTTGCAATCTCGTATTTGAGATGGGCCTGCCACACTGACGTCACGGGCGGCTTGTTCCAGTGTTTTCTTTTTGTCAGGTTTGGGTGACATACGTTTCTTCAACATGATAAGAATAATCGGTAAAAACTGGAGTAAAACGGTGGAGTAAAACGGTGAATACGCGACGCGAAAAAACGACTTTTGGAAAACGGCTTGGACGGAGCTCCAAAAACAGCAAGACACAGGTAACAGATAATATGGGTTACTTTGGAGTAACACAGACCGAACCAGAACGTAGCGATATACAGTTCAAAGAACAGCGGGACAGAACGTAGCAAAAACGAACCGTTTCAAGGTCACCAACGTCTGGTATCGAAGCCTTTCCTGATAAGATCCAGGCAATCAAGGACTTCCAAGCTCCGACTTCATTCAAGCACCTCCGTCGATTTTGTGGTTTGGTCAGCTACTATCGACGCTTCATTCCGCGCTGCGCTGAGCTCATGCCGCCACTGACGGACGTACTCAGTGGAAATGGACGTAAGTTCACTTTCCCCGACACAGCACCGGCAGCCGTCGCCAAGCTCAAGTAGGCCATCTCCAACATAGCCCCCGTCGCTCATTCCGAATCGACTGCAACCCTTTCTATTACGACTGATGCCTCGAACGTTACGGTAGGAGCCTTCCTCCAACAACACGTTGGTGGGTAATGGCAACCCCTTGGGTTCTTCTCCAAACTCCTGCAGCCAGCGGAGTCCCGCTACAGCACGTTTGGCAGAGAACTGCTCCCCATTTACCTGGCGATTCGGTACTTCCAAAACACACTCGAAGGCCGCGCTTTCAAGGTCTACGCTGACCACAAGCAACTTTGCCCTCAACTCGGCTTGCGACAAATACTCACCACGGGAAACAAGACCCCTACACTTTGTCACGCAGTTCATTGCAGACATACGTCATGTCTCAGGTGTCGACACTCCCGTCGATGACGCTTCCTCAGGCGTCAACCTCACTCTCCAGTCTTTGCCTACCGTCGATCTTGTCGCCCTGGCATCGGCTCAGGCTCAAGGTGGAGATATACAGCGCACTCTGCAGTCCACTTTGCTGCATGTGCAATCTGTTCCTCTCAAAACCACGGAAGGAACTATTCTCTGTGACACTTCCACAGGTTGGCTTAGACCCCTCGTACCCGTCTCCTTAAGACGCACAATCTTTGACGCACGGCACTCGATATCATATCCCGGTATTCGTGCATCTTTGAAACTGGTCACCGAAGGTTTTGTTTGGCCAATCGTACGCAAAGAAGTTCTTAACTGATCTCGCGTCTGCCTTCAATGTCAGAGCTCCAAATTAGATCATCACACCCGCAAATCTCTTGGTTCATTTCCTGCCCCGGACTCTCCGTTCTCGCATGTACACCTAGATCTAGTAGGTCCATTGCCTCCTTCACGCGGATTCGTATACATTATTACGTGTTTCGACCGCTTCACCAGATGGCCAGAAGCCATTTTCGTAACAGATTGCACAGCCGAGACTGTTATCCGGGCCTTCTTAGACCGGTGGGTCTCGCACTACGGATGCCCATCCACCATCACAACTGACCGAGGAACGCCTTTTGTGGCTTTGCAATTCGATACGTTCTGCAGCTTTTAAGTTGTCGCCGCACTCGTACCACAGAATATCACCCAGCAGCCAAGGGATTATTTGAAGGCTTCCATAGACAGCTTAAAGCCTTGCCCTGCGCCTCCTGCGGCCGTGACTGGAGCGAAAACGTTTTACTCGCACTCCTAGGCATTCGCAGCAGCATCAAAGCTGACTTGCGATGTGCACCAGCAGAGCTGGCTTACGGCAGGACGCTCAAGTTACCAGGATAATTCATTTCACCTCCTGCATCGTCGGATATGCCTCCGCCCAACTTTGCGTCCACCCTAGTTCAACGCATGCGTTCACTACGCCCGACCCCGCCCCGTGAACAGACTAGAGATGTGCAAATGCACAGCGGACTCTCCACCTGCACCCACGTCTTTCTCCGCACCGACGCAGTGCGGCGCTCTCTCCAGCCTTCCTACACTGGCGCTTTCAGAGTTCTGCATAGGACTCAGAAACATTTTACTTTAGACAAGTATGGTCACCGAACCACAGTGTCCATCGACCGCCTCAAAGCGGCTTTCTTTGACGAGCCACTTGCAACCCATCCTGATGCTCTCGCACCAGCACCCGCATCTGTGGTGACTTCCTGAGCACTGGATAGCTCGGAACCCTCAGTACCCTTTGACCCGCAACCTATCCCGCCTTAACCCCAGGCAACCGACCGACGCGGTAGACAGGTTAAACGTCCGGTCCATTTTTCAGACATTTTAAACGCTTGCTATTTCCATTAACACGCAATTCGCGTCCTCACTGGTTATTGTAGCTTGTTCAAAAACGTTTTGCATAATCGACAGAAAACCCAAAACATTTTGAATTCCCTAAAACTGTACTTGCTTTAATCATACATGCCATGTTCTTTCTCCGGCGTCAAGCCACTTCCCAGACCCTTGCTCACCCCCTCTGAGTTCTACCTTCCAGAAATCAACCGCCGGAACTGCCCAGGCAACCCTCGAGTGTCTCGACAACTGGTTGAACGAAACACGCGCGTGACTAGCCAGCCGAACCAAGGCCTCTTCCTCACCCAAGGAACAGGCAGTCGCTTTCGGCGGCAAACACCTCCGAACGAAATAGACCCTAACCACCGCCCAGGTCTTGACGTCGAGGACGCCGGATTGCTTTCTGGGACGCGGACGTCGGGAGTTCTTCGTGGGACGAGGACGCCTGGATTTCTTCGTGGCACGAGTACAATGGACTAAAGTGCGGTGGGGGAAGAGACACTTCCGAAGCACACCGTCGGGTCTGAATTAATGGAAAGGTCCGGTCGGCTATTTGCTAGACAAGTCAGTTTCTTTGCAGCCCGCCCCAACGGCCTACCAATGACGCAATCGGGCCCACACGATCATCATAAATAATAACTAACAAAAGCCTGGACCAAGCGAAATCTGCCACGCACCCCACGTTGGAAGTCCTTACTCAAGCCCCTGCAACTTTGCGAACCCATCATCACCTTCCGTTTTCCCCCACTAACAGCTCCATCGAAGACTTCCATCATTCAGCCTTCTAGAGGGAGTCCCTTGTAATGTACCGGAAAACACGCTCTTTCAGTATTTTACAACATTAGAGTTTCGGTTGTTTTAACCTTCAAAACGTCCACTTGTTTTACTGACTGCACATCCGTTGACACAAACCGTCTTGGTGAGTACCTTGCTGCACGTTTCTCGCTCTGGCTGATTCGCTTCCTATTTTTGCAGCCTGCACATATACTTTGTGTTCAGTCGCCACCGACTTTTGTACTGCAGTATTTGACACGTATTACATGCCATTGCATACCGACTAGTATGCCAGGCTCCACCAACTAACATACTTGTTTGGTAAAGTTTAAGCTATTAAAATAAGGCAACCCTAAGTCATTCACTGGGGTGGTCGGTTGCATAACGGTATTATTAATAGTTAAGGCCTAGAAAGTTATGATGCATTTATAAACAAGAGCGCTTGTCTTTACGGCAGAGAATAGCATCTGTTACTTATGGCACCGACTCTAAAGCTGATATATGCTCGCGGATTTTGCCTAGTACATGTACTAGGTCATTTTGTTGCAAGGTATAGATGACTTTTATAGCAGCTGCAAAAACTGGGCGACCGTGTAATAACATGTCACATAGAACGTTTACGTACATTAAGAAAAAGAGCGGACCTAGTACGCTGCCGTGAACAACACCACTTGTAACGTCGGCGGTGATTGATTGAACCAAACTCTCAATATTAACTGATTGCGTACGTTGATTAAGGTAAGAGTAAAACCAAGTTAGCAGAGACTGTCGTACGCCAGAAGCTCTGACCTTATTCCTTAGGTTCCGATGAGGAACTCAAACATATGTCCTTTGCATAACATCATGTAGCGTTATTACCGCCTTGTCAGAACCCATGGCTTCGGTGAGGAGTCAAAAAATTCTACTTGGCATGTCGCACAGGATCGTGCTATGGGGAACCCACGCAGTGACTTTATATTACCCATTGCCAGTAAAGATTATTTAAAATGTCTTTTTTACTGGTTTCTTCATTAAGCGGGATATTATAGAGGTGTGGTTTATCTGGCGGAACTTGCAAACATCTTGCACCGATCCATGTAACATGACGTAATATTGAAGTGGCTTCATGCTTTGGGGTGATCACCACGCGACATAGATACTGCAAAAATTGTTGGCAGAGCAGAATATTTCACTGGTATTTTTTATAAAAACATTTCGTGTTCCACCTGGACTTGGGTTTAAGGACAGCCTGATTGCTGCTAATTTTGTCCGTATACTGTTAAGATCGAACTATACAATGTCCAGTGTTTCGTTAGTCATTCCCACCGGCTCATCGGTCATAGGTTTCTTCACTATACATGATAATATTGTAATAAGCGTTAAACAGTTCACACATCATTCGCGGGTCACTGATAGTACTATCCTTTCCAGTTCTCATACTTCATAACTTCGGAGCGTACATCGAGCTCCTTCGGCGGAGTAGCTCACTGAGCGCGTGACAGCTGCCCCCGTACTCTAATAAACTGCGTTATTGACGGATCTGGTTTAACAGCTTTGGTTTGATAAATTTAAGGCCAAATCATTCGCCCTCGCTACATAAGTGATGTGTACAGCACTACAGTATTTCCTTTGTACCTTTCTTATGTTATACAGTGATTGACTATAAAATCTGTCGCCTGGAGTTTCCTTATTTGAGCACGGTAAAGAGGCTATTAAATCCTAGCCAGATAACATTGCTGTGCAAACTATGTCGGTTGCTTCAACTAAAGCGTCAGTAAGAAAAATCATTCCAGTTTCCCGATCTTAAGAGCGTTGAAAATGTTGCCAAAATTATAGAGTGATACGGACAACGAAGCCCTACCAAATTATGGTTCATTGTCCGCGTACGTCTGCACTCCAAATGTATTGAGCAGTAAACTACTCTGTGTTCATTGCCAGGAAACTCAACGGTTAGTACTGCAACAATCATGGGCTATTCTAACAGAAAACCCGTACTGTATAAATAAATTAATTAATGGTATATTCTCGGTAAAACGAGACACACCTGTAAAGGCGTGATCAAATATGCATACAGGCATAGCTTCTTTGGAATGTTAAAACCATTCGTTTTAATGAAAGATATAAACAAAAAGACGTAGTCCATATGAGTGAGCATATTGTCATGTAATAGTCAGATTAAGGAGCATGATGGCGCTGTGGCGCGCAAAAACCAGTCAAAGTACAAGTTGGGGGTAATTTCGCCATGTAGGGATCCGTGAGCACAGGAGCCCAAACAAGGTTTTGGTGCAACCAATGACCATTACGAAGTCGGGATGATCTGTGCTCCATCAAAGCATTCTTCATGTTAAAATCAGTTGCTCAGGTTGGATGTAGAAGGCTAAGGACTGCGGCAGTGTTAAATGTTTAGCTGTGACTTTATTCGCCACGTTGCAGTGTTGGTAAGCGGACATTTGTGGCTTTTTATAGGGAGAACGCTTGCCAAACAAAAACCCACCACGTCTTGGAGCACTGAAGCAGCTTTGGTTGAACATTAGTGCTAGTCGGCTATGCATCCTATAGACCGATTTTGCACTCTATTATTCGCAGTCGGTTGACAGCCAAAATTCTTCCTTGGTTGGCCGAATGGCTTAGTAATGCTCCGGCAGTAGTCGTTGAATCCGGTCAATGATACAAAAGAGGCGCAGAGTCGAATGATAAATGATGCAGTTGAGTAAACACATTGTTAACAGAAGCCGACTTTTTCTGTTATATTCTTGTCCAGCTCGCAAACCGTGTCCAGCTATCCACGCTGGACTTGTCATGGGGACGGTAAGTGCAGTTTTTTCTTATGGCTGAAGATGCCCTCTCTGGTGGATGCAGAAACATGCTGGGTTTATCCACCAAGTTCATACAGGCGAGGAGACTTGCATACCTTGCTGGTGCGGTTGGTGAAAGCCAGTTGCCGCGTGGCATGTTTAAATCCCCGGCGATCAGTTTACAATTGTACGGGTGGTGCGAGGCTTGTTCAAATGCCTCCAAAAGCGCATTATCATTCGTGGATTAACTATTGGGCGCCTTATAGTAACGGTCAAGAAAAACGATAGCACATGAACTTTGGCAGATACCCAGCTCGGACTTCTGAGATCTAAATGACCTAGGGTCTGCCGACGTAACGTCCTGTAACCCTCACCTCAAATGCATTGTTGGCCATGATTCATCCTTATTACTATGTCCCCTTTCTTCCTGTACATGCCTATTGTGCCGATGCTCTCCTTTAGTACTTAGAACTAAATTCTACGGATTTCACTCTCTGAGCTGATATTCTAATCTCGTCTCAGTGGTCTCTTTGCTTCCGACTAATATGACCCTAAAAACGGAGATGCGCAGACTTAACGGTCTGCTCACATCACCTCGAGAATATGCTTGGCATTTCTACTTCTCCTCAATAGAACATTTTCCTTTCATACTCCGTTTGCACTACTTTTTCAAGTGGACGGATATCCCTTCGGACCTGGATCTAATGTACACTCGGCTGACCAGTCCACTGTTTCTGAGTGCTCCCCGAAATCCGAGATGTTATTATTCTAGGGTCTACATTCCAAACACTCTGTTCCCCTCATCCCGAAACCTTTCCTTAACATGCTATACGGCTTTTCATACAGCCGCTGCCGTCCCGAAAGCTCAATGTTCTTATGACACTCATTACTGTTATTCACACATTAATTTGGCGTCCTAACTTCAACTTGCTGGCTTATCCGGACTCGTCTGAACGGTCTACTACTTTCTGACCCACCTCGGACTTCTGAGATCTAAGTGACTTAGGCTCTGCCGATGTAATCTCCCGTAACCCTCAACTGAAATGCAGTATTGGCTAAGGTTCCTCCTTATTACTATGTGCCCTTTCTTCCTGTACATGCCTTTTGTGCCGAGACTCTCCTTTAGCAATTAGACCCAATTCTACTGATCCTACTCTTTGAGCTGATATTCCAATCTCGTCTCAGTGGTCTCTTTGTTTCCGCTACTGTGACCCGAATTATCAGGTATGGGCAGACTTATCGGTCTGCTCACATCTCCCTGAGAACATCGTTGGCATTTCCACTTCCGCTCAATAGAGCCTTTTCCTGTTCGCACCCCATTTACATTATTCTATCAATTGGACGGATATCTCTTCCGGCCTGTCTCTATCTATCCTCGGTTGGCTAGTCTCCTGTTTCTGCCTGCTCCCAGACAACCAAGACGTTATCGCTCTAGGCTTTACATTCCAAACACTCTGTTCCTCTCACCCCGAGAACTTTCATTGGCATGCGAACTGGCTTTTCATATAGTCACTTTCGTCCCGAAAGCTTCTTTTCTTATGACAATCATTACTGTTATTCACACCTTAAGTCGGTGACCTAGCTTCACCTTGCTGTCTTACCCGGACATTTCTGAATGGTCTACTACTTTCTGATTCGCCTCGGACTTCTGAGATCCTAGTGGCATAGGTTGTGCCGAAGTACCGCCTTATAACCTTCACTTCAAAAACATTGTTGGTCATGATTTATCATTAGTATTATATTCCCCTTTCATCATTACCATTTCTCTGTATGCCGTTGCTCTCTTTCAGTATTTAGATCTACATTATACGGCTTGCTTTCTATGCGCTGACACTCCATTCTCGTCTTAATGGTCTCTTTTCTTTGGAATCCTATGTCCCTTATGATTAGGTTTTAACAGACTCAACGGCCTGTTCACATCACTCCGAGGCTAACTGCCGTTTCGTTTAGCCACTTTCGTCCTAAACTGCTTCTTTTATGATAACAATCATTACCTTATACTTAGCTATATTTGGCGGCCTAGCTTCATGGTGTTGACTTACCCGGTTTTGTCTGAACGGTCTCTTGTTTTCTGACCTCTCTCGGAATTCTAAGATATATATTACGGATCTAATTATAGCAGACGCAACGCTCTGTTACCCTCACCTTAATTATATCACTAGACATTATTCATCCTTATTTTTATTAACATGGATGAATCATTACCTGAAGAAGATCGGCGGTTTTCCACTTCTCCTCAATAGAACCTGTTTTACCGACCCGTTCTTGCCCTCATTTGCTTTCTGTTGCATTCCTTCTTCATTCGACGCTAACTTACATGCGTCTGTCCTCCCTGACTTCTTACATTCCTACCAATTTAAGGTTGAGGCAACGTGTCCTTATCGCTCTTTCTGAGTGATATTCCTTCCCATAATTTGCACACCTCGTCCTCCTCTCTCTGGTTCCAACCGATTGAGCATATGCGCATTAGGACTTCTCAAACTCTCTTTTCTTCATCTTCATTCCTATTTTAGAGCAATCTTTCAGTGGCTATATAATTGAAGGCTGGTAGCTCATGTTGTTCAGGTGGCTGTTGAACTGTTCGCTGAGCTTGGCAATTTTGTTGCAAACGTTTCGTCACCAATCGAGGTGACATCAGTGCGTAGTGGAGTGGCGTGCAATAGCGTAGAGGAGCCTCGGTGAGAGTGCCGAGGCTTCGAGGCTCCTCTACGCTATTGCACGCCACTCCACTACGCACTGATGTCACCTCGATTGGTGACGAAACGTTTGCAACAAAGTTGCCAAGCTCAGCGAACAGTTCAACAGCCAATCTTTCATTCTCTAATGAGCCGTGTTCTGCTTGCTTCTCGTCGTGTTTCCCCACTTATGATACACATGTATATGCGATAGTTAAGTAACAATGACATGTATAGGGGTAAAATAGTTCAGTCATCGCAGCAATTGATCGACTGCATTCCAGACTCACCCCTTTCTTGTCTTTGTGGCTGTTTCTGTTCGTTTCCTTTTTCCCGAGTTTTTCACAGGTACGGCGACACACACCCAAGGAATGGTCCGTCGTTGCGACAACAATACAAGCCACACAGTTCCTTTATCTGGACATAAGCGGAAGATTATCAACCCTGTTACAACTTACTAACCGGACAGATCATTCGTTATCATGTACGGATACAAATTTTCCGGGGCTTGAACCTTTGGGTTCAGTTTGCCTGAGGTATGCCTGAGTTGGCGTGTCTCTATGAAACTGAGAATAATCTATTCATTTATTTATTTAATTATTTATCTCTTCCACATTACTCTTGCCTAGAGAACTACTTTTGACTTCGGAAGGCACATTCTCCTGCGATACAAAGACAGAACAATTGGTCATTATGAACTCATCAATGCGCGATGACCGCTCAATTGGCCGTGGTTTCCTATATTTCTAATCAATTTTACTACATACCCTGGGGGATCTGCGATTCTTTCCTGGGAACCATATTATATCCTTCAAGACTTCAACAACAATTCAACATATTTCAATCTATACCCCTC
>CALYDF020009141.1:0-11039 GCA_944474145.2 Dicrocoelium dendriticum
CACGGTCTCTGTTTAAGAAAAGCTGTGGTGGAACAACTTTAGGACTGAAATGTAGCACTTAGGAAAATAATCGGCAGCATTTACACTCTTTTCCATCGGTTCCCAATAGTTCTTGTTAATTACTACTTCTGTACTTGTTTGCACAACCCTTAGCACAGATGAGAACTGTGTAACCGTTTGGGTGCATCTCAGAACCATCTTCCGCAAATGTTGAGCAACAGTAGTTACGATGCGATTGTGGGGCAATCTTCTTGATTTTGGTGGTCACGTTTTCTGCATACGACTCACAGCACTTGTCACAGCTGAAAGCTCAGTTCTGACATACCAAAGGTAGCACAATATCCGCTTCAAATCAACCACTTGGCTGTTCATTGGTGTCATTATGGAACCTCTGCATTTGTGTATACATCAAACTTAGCCGCGCATCGGTTATTGGCTCGATTTTCAAGGTAGAGGTTTACACTTCATGTGTGAGTCGTTGCGGGATTAGGCTTGTTTCAGTTGCCACCAAGCTATTAGCATCCATTCTGCTTGATAGGCTATTCCCAGTACTTGACCCGTGCGACCGTGTTTAACAAGCTGGTTTCGTCCCGGGCGTGGATGCATGGATCAAATCTTCACGCTCCGCAAACTCCTCACACATCGGCACATTTACCACAGGCCCTCTATCGTCGCACTCCTGGACATACGGACTGCATTGACTCCGTTGATCGACCTGCTTGATGGCGTTTCTTGCTGAAGAACTGGGTGCCAGAGAAGTACACTGCCATCTTACGTGCACTTTACCTTCCTACCTCCGGCAGCATGTGGGTCTATGGCAAACGTTTATTGACCTTCATTGGTAATAACGGTGCTCGACAGGACTGCACTAGGTCCTCATTCCTCTCTAACTTCGCGAGTTAGAACGTTCTGTCGAGAGCGCTGGAGGATTTCCAAAATATCGGCTTAGAACTTCTATCGGTTGAATGCGCGACCGATTTAGATTATGCTGATGATATCGCCTTATTTGGTGGCGATCCACGGGATATGCAACCCACTCTGGATTGCTCGGTGATTGAAGCATCTAAGTATGGTATGAGCTTCGTCTCTTAGCAGTGTAAAAGGTTGCTCCAGGATTGGCTTACGTCTGCTCCCGTACTCATTCTTGAAGGTGCACAACTTGGACAGTTAGATAGTTTCATCTATCGTGAGACCTGTGAGTGACTGAAGGTCATCCTAATTGGGTCGAATTTTTGTCGCTCAAAACATTTTCGGTTTAGACTAACGACTAAAGTTTAGTGTGATTACAATTTGAGACTCGATTTAATGGTATATGGAGATGCACGGTTCCTTATGGAGGTGGCTCATTTTGTAACCGTCAGCTTACACAAAATGCCAACTTAATTGGTACTATAGACGGCAATGCTTATACTCTACTATATTTAAACCATTTTGTTTTGTCTCATTTTATCATTAAATTTGTGCCGTCCGATTTGAGTATAATCCTGAACTCCTGAGTGTCCGATGTTGCTTATAGGTTTGCTCATCGTTGGGTTTGACTTTCCTCTTCATATGGTGTTAGTCTTGTTGGCCACTACCTTTTCGAGGTCTAGTAGCACGCGTGTCCACTGAGTGCCATATTTTCTTCCTATTTCATCTATTGTTGTCCTCACAATCTCCGTTTAAGAAAAGCTGTGGTGGAACAGCTTTAGGACTGAAATCTAGCACTTAGGAAAATGATCGGCAGCATTTACACTCTTTTCCATCGGTTCCCAATAGTTCTTGTTACTTACTGCGTTTGTGCTCGCTCGGACAACATTTGGCACAGATGAGAACTGTGTAACAGTTTGGGAGCATCTCAGGACCATTTACGCAAATGTTGAGCAACTGCAGTTACAATGCCTTACTTTAACAATTGAAAATGAAATAACTAAAGAATTTATACATTGAAACGGCTCTTGGAAACCGTAACTGCCGTGATCTCTGAAGGCCGTTGAAACCATTCCGTGGTAATAGTACCATCCGATGTTCTAGAATCGTGGATGTCGACAAACTCAATTTTGAGTTTAGTTTCTTTTCGTCGAGCGCTTTTCTATAACCATTTTCACTGCTGAGGCTCAGCCACATTGTTTGATCAAGGGAACGTCAACTGAACTCAACAAGCTAAATTCAAATAAGGCTAATAGCCCTGATGGTTTATTGCCTGGGGTTTTTGAAGCAGTGCGTCGATTTTTCACATTAGCCCTGGCTGATATTTTCAGCAAGTGTCTCACGACCTGTGCCATCCCCGACATCTGGAGATCAGCCGGAATAACGTCGGTTCCTGAAAAGAAGCCTCAAAATTATCTGCCGATTGCTTGTACTTCGGTGCTCTTAAAAGTTCTCGAAAAGCTACTGATTCCATGGATTTCCACAGCCACTCGTGCTGATGATGTCTACGAGTTTGCATTTAGACCCCAACGCTCCACGCTTGATGCTGTCTCGCACTTTGTGCATTCAATAACCTCAGCGCTATATAAGAAGTGCAGGTCCGTACTTCTTTTTCTTGACTATTCAAATGCGTCTGGTAGTCTTGATTGATCACTGCTACTCAACCTAATTTATTTAAACGGAGTCCAGCCTGATAGTTGTAACTTGCGTGACTATTTCACTGATCCTATGCACTTTACCAAGCGAAATGGCAAGAGCTCCTCTATGCTCCGCGCTGACTGTGGTGTTTTGTAGGGCGCGATCCTTTCACCCCATTAATCCTCTTTATATGTCGCAAGTATCCCTCTACCATCAACATTCATTGGGTGTAAATATGCTGACGATGTTGTCTTGGGGTGCAGATCTCTTTCCATTGAGACGTCTACGCTTCAATCGTCGGCCGGTGGCCGAGTGGTCTCACCTTTGGTTTGCAGCCATAAGGTCACCGGTTCGAATCCGCGTAGGGGCGGGCATCCTCGCTTTATACTCAGCCCATGCGCGACTGGCGGTCGCGTGGCAGCGAAGCGCCGTTACGGCGTACAGCTGGCGATTTATTTACTTTTACTTTTTTACGCTTCAATGTGCTTTTGACGAACTTGTGAGTTGGTCCTCAACCAGGTCCCTTTAATGCTTTGAAATATACTGATGTAACATTTTTATTTCTTCACCCTGATAAGTTGCGAGTAATTTTTGATGACTCCTCTATCAACTTTGGAGGACAAGACCATTCCTATTTCATCCACTCATATATTTTGGTCTATTTTTCACAAGACCTCTCTTGTCCATGCACCTTTTGGAGAAGCTTATATTTCCATGCTTTCCGAATTAAGGAGCTCTCCGTACCACGAAGGTTAATTTTGAGATTTGTAATTACATATGTATTGCCCCGCTGGTTGTACTGTTCTCCAGTAATCTTCCCTTGGCTACTGCAGAAGGACTACGTTTTGATTGTGCGATGGATTAAACATATTTCCAATTGTCGTGGTTTGCCGAGACATTCCATAGTTGATTTTATTGCTCGTAAGCATGTTGACGCTTCCATGAGTTTTTCTTCCAAGTTCCTAACTGACCGCTCTCATCCGCTCCATGAGGCTATTTCTCATAAACTTTATCTGTCTCACACACGGTCAAAACGGGAGTTTATTCTCGCACTTCTTCGTGTCGTAACACAATCTTGCCCTATGTGTCACGCTTTTTTGTCGACCCTAGGAAAGTCACGAATGTTTTGCGCACGCGGTTGCTTAATTGACATCCACCTACCTTTGACTATTTAATTCTTCCATCTGTTTGCCTTTATAACCGCTCGTATTCATTTAATGTATTCGCAGTGATAGTATGAACGCTGATAATACATCTATTTAGGTGTATACGGCCTATTTTGACTTGACTTGATCTGGGTACAATTACACTGTAATGCGACTAAGTGCAGATTTAGTATCATGCCGTATCCGTGCTGCGCCTGGTTAGTACGTAAACATCATCTATCACTGCCTATCACCGCACTGAAGATGCCACCTCGCATGTTGGTGAAACATATGCAATCCCTTTACCAAGCTCGGAAAAACGATCAACTGGTGAACGCAAACATCACGTTTAATCAACCTCATATTGAGGATAATTAGCACATCCGTATTTCATGATTGCTCCACCTTTTGCACCCTACATTTCTGTACGATTCGCGATTCTGTCACCTTTGTTACCACCACAAGTGTTTTCCAGTGCGGTGACATGCCTAGACGGCATCTTCTAAATTCGTATTCCTTCGTGATTTGCATCACCATATATGCTCCATGTCATCCGCGTCGCTTTTCAACATCCCAACTATTTTGGTCCGAATTTCGGCATCTTTGGGAGACTGCAAACTGTACTCAAACTGATCTTGGGTGACTTTAGTTTGAATTTCTGCCATTCACGCTTTACTGTCGCTGCATGAGCAATAAAACCATCATTGTCTTTTTTGCGCAGCTTCAACCTATTCTACCGTTTATTGAAAAGCGACGACCGGTCTGTAAGCGTTTCTGTGGACTGGGCAACTATGTCATCAAAGCTGAAATCCTGGGCATTCTTTGGCAAAATATAGCTGATATATCTGTCGTTTTCAACCGTTCCCACTTTTCGTAGTAGCAATCGCTCTTTTGATGCATCTGTCCTGAAAATATCTTCATAGCGCCTGAACCACACATCAAATATGAGTTCTTGGTCAGGATCAAAAATGCACTCACTAACGCTGCTGATCACTGCACCGGCGGAAGGCTTCCCAGTGTTCTGGACGTGTGTGGACGGAAAAGTTAACGTTCCGATGAGAGTCTCAATCACTCGTAGTTGTGCCGCTACAAATTTTTTCTGCTGTTATAGCAGTATGACCTTTAAGTTTTCTATTGCGATTAACATATTTAATTAGTTCAACTCCAGCGCCAAAATCGGTTGTGGTTTCCCTCGCCCTTACTTATGACCTGCACCATTTGCGCATGCTGTCAGATGGGCTGCCCAAATCAACATACATATGTCTCAGGAGAAACTTGTTTTGAATATCTGGCACGCTTCAAATAATGTTGTCAAATCATTAGTTCATAAGCAAATGACCTAGCTCGAAGTTACTCGATTTCAGCAACGACTAGATGCCTGGTAATGCATTTGTTGGTAGCCGAACTAATGCGCTCACTGGCAGGCTTCAAGTTTGAACATCCTCAATGTTAGCCTTCAAGTTGAAGCCTCATTGGCTTTCTAGTGAGCTTCGGAATACGTCAAGGTCAAACTGGTCCGGGTTGCTAGCGAGAGGGTCAGGCTCTCATAACAGGAAGGGCGAGGAAACTAACAACGCAAATGCCATTGATGTCATGTGCTTGCTTTGTCAACTTGTGTATCCAACCAGATGGGTTTCTGCTTCTTCGGTCCCTAAGTCGGTTCTCGGGTTGACACCAACTGACGCAAAATTCTAAGTTAGAGTTTTCATTATTCTTTCATTATTCTTTTCATTATTCTTCATCGCTTGGCTTCCTCACCTCTGCTTCCATCCACAATCCCTACGCACAAACAGCTGTGTCATGAGAGTCGGCGGGCTGCCTTGCGCGACACGTGGCCCAGCCATCGGATCATGGTTCGTGAACTAACGGTGCTGAGCGATTCACTCGCTTTCTTTCCGCACCAAATATACGGCGCCTAACACGCTCATTGCTCACGCTTGTTCCCACCAGACATGAGCTAAGCTGCGAAGGCAGCGATGGTCGAACGTAACCTGCCTCTTTGTGTGTCGACTTGATAGACCAGTTTACTCAAATTGGTGTTCACAAAATGGAGAATGGCGCAATCCTCCCTAAAATTCATTTCTCTGTATTTCTAGGTGATAAACTCAAATAGGGACTCAAAGTTGCGATGAGATCTCTTTTCAGTACTTCTCACCGAGGAAATATTCATACGAATGCAAAAGCAGCGCATCGCTGTAAGCCAATGAAGGACGGCTTGAGAATGGGTGCCACGGAAGCATTTGAACGATGCTGCCCCATCCAGTCTTGTCGATCATTCGAAGACAGGACAACGCCTGAATGACTTATGATAATCTTTCGGAAACTGTTTGTGCTGCAAACGTACCTGTTTTAACCCGATATCTGTGTTGGCATTCTCAAGTCTGACGTTGAACTCCAAACATCAGTTAAAGTCAGCAAACGCTGAGGGCCAATTGCACTCGTAAATAATGCCCGTGACGATACAGTTCAAATAAGAACTCAAAGTTGCGAATATATATTTTTTCAATACCTCGTCAAGCAACTACAATATTAACATTGCAAAAATACGCAACGCAGTAAGCCAGAGGTGACTGACTGTCGTACTTAGCAAAGCTAAGTACGCATACTTATCATCCTACACTCCACAGCAATCACTAGAAGTGCACAGATAATGAAAGCACATCGGCCAGTAGGACTATGTTACCACCTGTTTCGTTCCATGTTCCTTCAACCTCTCAAGCTAGGGAGCTTGTCAAAATACTGCATCGTAGGACCAGTGACCGCTCTCCTCTGATTACCGAAATTGTTGCTGGTGAGGGTCACTTATTCCATGACCCAGCTGAAATCTGTGAAGCATTACCTGACTTTTTGCCACTACCCTGAGTCGCGAAGCTGACCCGGTGCCTGTGTGCACAGAGCTCACAGAAACAAACCACTTAAGCGGAGTCGATATCTCGCTCAACGTTATCCATCAAATTATCAAATTAATCAGGCCATCTTCCAAGCTGGGGTCTCATGGCATTTCACCAACCACCATTAAACTAGGAGCACCTGATATACCATTGCTACTGATGAGTATGTTCACTATCGCTAGAATCTGGTCAGTCCCAGATCAATGGAAGACATCGTTTATTATACGTCGGCATAAAGGAGGTCCCAAACAAACAATTGATAACGACCGACCAATCCACCACACGCCGATAATCGCTCGACTATTAGAAAAGCTGGTCATAATGGAGATGATGAACTTTGTTGATTCTGTTGGCCTGATCAACAATTCTCAGCATGCTTTTCTCAATAAGCTTTCGTGCACTACCTGTCAACTGCATTACCTTAATCCGGCCATGCAGTAGTAATCTTATTTCTTGACATACACCAAGCGTTCTACCGAGCACTCCACAAGCGACTGCTACAAAAGTTGGAGAATTGGGATCCGGGCCCCATTACTAGGTTGGTTATTGTCATACCTGAGTGATCGTCATCAGGTAGTCACTTTAGGTGATTATCGCTCTTCCCCACGCTCACTCACCAGTGTAGTCATTCAAGGGAGCGTGCTCGGTCCCTTACTCTTTTTGATCTACATCAGTGACATCACCACATCTGTAAAACATGGTAAGCCATTTTTATTTGCTGACGATATCAAGATTGTCCATAAGTTTCGGCGTGACGAGCTTCACGGGACGCTACTGCTCATTCAAGATGACACATTCCCTTGAATCATGGTGCTACACATGGGTGATGAACCTCTCGGCTAAGAAATCAAGCATCATGTCTTACGGCTGCTGCATCCCCGAAGGATCTATCACCCTAAACAATGAACGCGTCCATACACGGTTGTCCACGCGAGATCTTGGCATTAGATACTCGTCTACCTCCAGTTTCTCCGAACATGCCCAATACCAAGTAGCATGTGACAGACAGTCTATGTTCAATATATCAAACAAAATACACACAACGTGCTAGAGTTGAGCTTTGCAACCTACTCACTCGTCCCATCATCGAATGCTGCAGCATAATATACGGAAATATGAGAAAGAGTGACAGAATTGCTGTGGAGCACCTGCAGAGGTCATTTACTAAACATTTAATTAGTAAACACTGCTATGAGTCATCGAGAACGTTGCAATGAACTTCATTTCGAACTACTTTGGATTCAACGACTGAAGCACAACTTGTTGCTGCTTTACAACATGTTACACAAATAGACCTATTCCAACCTGTCTACACTCGATTTACAACACTGCTCAACTCGAACGCTTCGCAACAAACATTTTACGTTGAATATACCGAAGGCTACAACGAACGTCCGCTCTAGTTTCTTCCTTGTCATATCTAGCTATCTGTGGAATAAACTACCAATAACACTCAGGTCATGTGACAATGTGGCAGTATTTAGAAGCAGACTGGCCAATTACTTTGATCTAACTAGCATAACTTCTATATTCACATGGGAGAATCCCTCGATGAGCTATTCCACATGGGGTCCAAAACATATAAACACCAATGTTTTCATAACTAGACTTTGACCTTAACTATCCGCAAGAATGTTAATACATGAAACACATATCCCAATACTCCAACTATTCATGTCACCCATGCAAGAGCATGGATACTTCTGTACAAATTGATCTGTGCCGCCATTAGCACAGTTTCCCTCATTAAGAGAAATGTACGTATCATTATTATTACTATTATCTTGTAGTGTCTTGCATAGAAATCAGTTAAATCAGTTCTTTATAAAGGTTAAATTCACTGTCATGCCCTGACGACAATTGCAAGTTGGGCTGTTCCAACGACGTCAATGATCTCATCGACAGCGATGGAAAATTTTCAAATCTGGATAATATAGCCTTCAACTGTTGTTTCATATCACAACATTTCATCAATCCGTTCAGCAGCAGTTTCCCTGTTTATTGCAATATGTTTGTATAATTGCGATTTCTCTGGACACAATTTCAGCCGTTTTCATAATGCGGTTACCTTATCTGGATTTGAACTCAAAGCCAATTTGCTCGCTGCTGAGTCCCATAACACTACGAAATTGAGCAAGCTTGATAGGTCTTCCACAGCGGCGTGGAATTCAAGTTTAATTTAAAAAAACCTGCAGCGCGGCTGGGTTGGAACACGCAACTTCCTTTGAATACTCAATTTACTTTGAGATAAACTTCGGTCAATCCGATCGCGTAGACCGTACCCGAAGTGGATATATTTGGGTTTTGCTCATTCCAAAGCTCGCACAAAACAACCGCGGTTGCGTACTGCTTTTGAATCGTCAGGTAGCGCTAACCAGAGCTACGTTGGGGCCCAGAGCATAGTAGTACACAGATGAGGCTCGGAAGACTACTCGAATGAGACCTGCGAGCAACTCTTTGCACAGTGGCAAGCATTACAAAGACGGAGCTGGCCAATCCGCTGTGTGGTTAGGTTGATAATCGAAAACACCATTGGGGCCTCGGTTTACTTTGAGGTAATCCTTACTGAGGCAGATCGCAGGTTCAGTATCCAAACTGGAAATAGTTGGGAGCTTCTCCTCCCAACGCTGCAAAACCGCGACCGCGGTTGTGGCCTGGTTTGGACTAACCAGGTGGTGACAATCTGTGCTAAGTTGGAGCTCAGAGCCTAGCGACTCAACGTTATGGCTCTAGAAGCTATGCTACTGAGGTCCGCGAGCAACAATTTTCAGAGCGGTACAGAAGGCAAGTTGAAAGTTAGGAACCCGCTGCGCGGTAAGGCTCCGACACGCAACCTGTTGAGATCACGATTCACTTTGATGTAAACCTAGGGCATTCCGTTTGCGAGAACCGAAACGGAAGTGGAAATATTTGTGCGTCGCTCCTCCCAACGCTGGGACACAACGACCGCGGTTTCGGCCTGGTATGGATGCAGCAAGTTAAGATGACCTGAGCTGTGGCGCAACTCAGAGACCAGTAGTTCACAGCCAACATAATGAACACTGCGCTATGAAGATCTGCGAGCAACGCTTTGTAATGCAGGTGGGAATTCAATGATAGTTTGTTGGATCCCGCTGTGTGGTTGGGTTTCGACATGCAATCTCTATTGAAGACACGGTTCAGTTTGGGGTTTTAACGAGCATTGCGATCGCGGTGAACGTGCCCTAAATGGAGTTATTTGGGTGTTGCTCATCCCAAAACTCTCGCCACCACCGTGGTTACGTCCTGGTTTGGAATCTGTAGGTGCCCATAAATTTAGCTCCGGTTGCACTCAGGGCATTTTATTTCATAGCTGAAGCCTTTCACACTACGCTTCTGTGATCCCCGAGCCACACGCTGCGCAGCGGAAAAGAGTTCAACGTTGAAGTTAGTGAACTCTCTAGTGGTTTGGTTGGAACATGCAACATTTAATGAGAACTTGGTTCACCATGAGGTTAACCTCGGTCATTCCGATCGAAAGGGCCTATTAGAAATAAAAATATTTGGATTCTGCCCTTCCCAAAACTGGCACACCACGACCGCGGTTTTGTCGTATTTTGGACTCATAAGGTGGTGATAACTTGCGCTGGGGTGGAACTCAAAGACTGGTAGTTCATGTCTGAAGCCCTGAACACTAAGGTACTAAGATCATTGTTTTATCGTTACAGTTGCCTTCAATACATAAAAAGCTCTACTTTGGAAGGAAACCGTACATTAATCTAGCTCGGGTAACCTTTGAACTCTGGGTAATCAAAGTAATGCCTGAACCATTCCAGTTGCAGAAATTTGTATTGACGCTGGGCACACGAGGATATTTTCCGATTCGCTTAACTGACACAGTATTATGCAGGTATAATTTGGTAATCGATTTCGACATAAGGTTAACTGTACTTGCAAGCAGAATATATGCATTTCGTGGGAGATGACAAGGGTGCGTTAGGTAACCATTTTGATTGAATATTCGTTCACACATGGAGCACCAAGGGTCAGCCTGCCGCTACTGATTGGTCACCCGACGGACCGGGACACTTACAAACACTTAGACTCGCATTGCTGAGTGCCCACATAATAGAGGATCCGCCAAATGAAAACATCAACACGGTTGATTAGCAATGAACAATGCTTCATGAAGGAGTCACAGGTTGTCAAGGTGAGGCTGCACCAAATGCCAAATTAATTGGTAATATAAACAGCAATGCTTACTCTGTACATTAGTTAAACCATAATGTTTTATGCCTTAGTTTATTAGCAAATGCGTGCCGTCCGATATGAGTATAGTCGTGAACTTCTGAGTGTCGGACGATGAGGATATGTTTGCTCACCCTTAAGTTTGACTTTCCGCTTTAAATGGTGGCTGCACGGTTAGGCCATAATTATTTGAACTATAGCAGCACTAGGGTCCACTAACGCCGTATTTTCTTTTACATTCACGTATTGA
>CALYDF020009142.1:0-10814 GCA_944474145.2 Dicrocoelium dendriticum
TGATCGAGGTCTACTTGCGAGTACGGGAAAATAACCGCCTATTTCAACTATTACTAACATCGGTCGCACGCATTTGGCTGACACAGTTGCCATGCTGTTTTCTAAAATATGACGAAAGTAGCACTGCTTTTAAGCGTTGTAGCTGCAACATGTAACCCGACCGATCGCCAACAAGTAGGACTATTTAGCTGTCCCTTGTAAATGGTCCCGAGTAAAAAGAGAGCAGTCTGTTCGGAAAATAATTACACTTGTTGCTAACCAACAGCATGCAGCCGACCCTAAATGATATTAACCGTAAGCTGCCTAACGACATTCGCTACAAGGTATTGCTACACGTTCACAAGCAGCAACGATGGAATACACTAGTAGACATCGCTGCCCCTTTGAATCTAAGCGACCCAGTTGTTCGGATGTAAAGAGGCTGTAGGTGTGGCTGCAACATGCACACACTGAGCATGTGTAATAATGAATTCGACAACTTTCACCCATGGAAAGTACACACAATGGTAGCCGACTTCGCAACCGGGAAACGCCAAAGCCAGCCAGTATTGGCGACGGCCGGCGTTGGCTAAATCCTCAGTTGCCTTCTGTACGTGTTCGACTCCACGACTAAACGTTAATTTTTAGTCGATATGGGCGCAGAAATCATCTGCATACCACGACCTTTGGAAACACGCGCTCTGCAGCAAGCCGGACTTAAGTTACAGACAGATAACCCGACTAACGTTGCGATATACGGCCAGGCGCTGTTGCACCTAAGCCTTAGTTTATCTTTACCATCGCGGATGTGCAGAAACATATAATTGGCATCGACTTCCTTAGCAAATTCGGCCTCGTTGTCGATCTACGTTGCAGAAAGTTAAGGAACGACAGCACTTCGCTCATCGTCCCTTGCCATCTAGCCCCAGCCAATTCCGTCGGAGTTCGCGTACGCATGCCAGACAGTACGCCATAGTTACCATTGCTTCAGCACTTCACGTCTTTGGTCCGTACTAATACCAACTCTACCCAGCCTATACACCATGTTCAAAATCATGTCGTCACAACGGGTCCACCACTGTACACCAAACTGAGACGTCTTGCACCTGACAAGCTCCAAGCGGCTAACTTAATTTCGAACTTAAGATCACCTTCAACATCATTCGCTCATCCAACACTTGGTGGGCTTCCTCTCTTCTTCTTGTACCAAAAAAGTCCGGTGATTGACGTTAATGCAGTGATTACCGGGCACTAAAACCCGTTACCAGCCCCGACAGATGTGCTTGCCTTTACATTCCTGACTTTCACTGGGATGGCCCGGGTAAGCTGTCTTTTTCAAGCTTGACCTGGAGTGAGCCTACCAGCAGATTCAAATGGTGCCTAAAGACAATGCAAGATAGCTGTTCTTACACCTTTCGGTTTGTAGGAGTACATTCGTTTGCCCTTTGCTTTTCGCAATGCAGCACTGTCTTTTCAGCGCTTCATGGACCAGGCACTTCGTTGCCTAAACTTTATTTTGTTTACATCGACGATATCCTAATAGCCAGTGCCACGCCAGAAGAGCAAAAGGATCACCTTCGACAAGTATTGCAACGCTTTGAGCATCATGGGAGAACCATTAATCCTGATAAATGTCAAGTGGGTCATTCTAGCGTCGACAGTTTGGGCACAAAAGTGATAGCAAAAGCATTAGTCCTATCCCTGAGAAAAAACTGGCAATCATAAACTATCCACTGCTACAAACCGTCAAAAATCTGCGCCGATTCCTTGGCAAGCTTAAGTATTATAGAAGATGCATTGACACTTGTGTAGCCGGTCTTCAGTGTTTCACTGATTTACCTCACGGTAAACCAAAGAGGTTCCCCATAACGTCAGAAGCTGAAATGGCGTTTGTTGCCATCATGCCGAAGTTGATCCACGTAACTTCCCTTAGCAGGTTGGAGATGGATGAGAAAGCTGCCCTGGGGCTCAAGACTGATGCCTCACTTGAGTACTTTGGCCCTGGTTTTGCCCTCCGCTAATGGACCACATACCTCCGATGCTCTACCGACGTACCTGCCACACTTTAGCTATTCACTTTTGTGCGTAGGACCTAACGTGTCAGGCTATGTTGCTCACTTATATCCTCATCGCTTAGATGAGGTCGTTATCTCTCATAATTTTTACCCTATGAACCTAAACACCAGTAAATATTCTCTTTTCACCTCGCTTACATTTATCGCCTATCCCTACTACTTCACTTACCTATTTGGCTCTAGCTTCCCTCTCCTCCTATATACAACCTACCTACGATCCTCCAAAGACTCATCTTTCACACAGTAGCTTTCCACTTTTGTACGTAGGACCTCAAAGATCGAGCTAGATTGCCTGCTTGTCCCTTGCCTCGCCTTACTTATTCACTTATGGCTTTTCCTCTGGCTTCGATTCACCTTACGCACCACCAACCTTTGGTGCTCGAACGACTCTTAGTTGACAAGATAGCCCCGCACATTTGTGTGTAGGACCTCATTGTTTAGCTACGTTTTCCGCCTATATACTTACCTCCAAGCCGACATCCACATCACTGATAATTTTGCTTATAAATACCGAAAACTGAACTGCATATTCCAGCTTCACATGGCTTCTTACATTTGACGCATCTTACTCCTTCACTTAATTATTTGGCTCTGACATTTCCCTCTCCGGGAACACCTACCACTGGTGCTCCACTGATTTACCTGCCAAATTGTAGGTCCGCACTTCTGCGCGTGGGACCTCAAGTACTTCTTAACTTATGTCTTTGGTCTTGGCTTTGCTCTACTCTAATAGATCACCTACCTCAGGTGCCCCACCGAATTACCTGCCACACTGTAGCTCTTCGCTTTTGTGCGTAGGACCACAATTATGCTGCTATGTTGCTCACTTATATCCATATTACCAAGATGACATCATTAGCTCAAATATATATGCCTGGCGGCATCCGGTTTCGGATTTGCTTGTCACTGTGGCCAGCCACAGGACGCCTGCGCCTACAGAGGGACCATGGTTGGATTGCGCTGCACCACCCACAGCTCCCATCACATAACCACATCCAGTGTAAACCCGAAGGAATAAGACCAGGAGGCATGTGGATGGGAGCCACGTTTCATCAACGGAGCCGTCCCACACTCCTTCACAGACAAACATAAGCACTCTGTATTTGGGGAATCAATCGCACACAAGGCGGTGGTAGGAGCGTAGTCCGGTCAACACTGAGTGCTCGGAACCAATCTTTGAGCCTAACACGGCTACAAGGACCGTGCACCCCGTTCCCTTCAGCAACGACTAACCTTCTCCTGGAGCCAGTATGGACGAGGTAGTGGGTAGTAGACAGGTAGGCAACTTGTCAACATGCACATCAAGCGCAGCCACACCGGGGATATCAAACAACAGCTAATCATTTGCGAGAAAGATACCCAAGAAAATAAATCGAGTAATGCATAAGGAAACCGTGACATACACCTTAAATTAATGAGCATATGAAATAAGTTGTTTACCAACGAACAAGGGGTGAGCTCAGGAGATCAGGAAGTTTATTTTACGGAAATGTTACAAACACAAAAACGTTATTGAAATAACTGCGAGTGGCTTAAGCAAAATGTGCAAGTGTATAATAGAGAGTATAAGTAGGCAGTTATATGGGAAAGAAAAGCATTAGTACAAAATTGAAAACCCACCACCTGAAACAAATGGACTCATCATACAAGCACGCTGTGGGTGCATCGAATGCAGCGTACCTACACAAGCTGCTCCGGTTCTGTCTACGTTCTCTGCAGGACCAGTCGTCGCTTCGGTGGTGGTTTAGAATGGCCTCCCTCATGGCTCACTAAGCCTGCCTGCCTCAGGCACTCTCGACCGCCTGTGCTACAGCACCATGCGCTTGATATCGATGGAGTACAACCCATCGGTCCTTGCCGCTTCCGCAATGGCCGCTTCCGCAACTGTCGCTTCTTCGCTGCATGCATGAGGTCTTTCTCCCGCACTTCGGCAACTGTCTTCATGATTAGATAGAGCAATGCACGCCGATCAACCTCCTTTGGTACCCATGACCTTCAATCAAGATTAGAACGTGAGCGGCTCATTTTGTCATGTCCTGGTAACGTAACTTTGGTTTCCCCACATGCCGCTTCCCAACACTCAGCTGACCGTATAAGCGTTGTTTCGGTATCCGCTTTGAATCCATACGCCACACATGACCGAGCCACCTCAGGTGTCTTAGTAAAAGTATGCAGTCCACTGCATACATCTAACTTTTTCGCAACACTTCTGTGTCAGCAACTCTGTCGCCCCAAGTGATGCGCAAAATTTGTCGCAAACACTGCAGATGGAACCGCTCGAGTTGTCGCACATCTAGCCGGTAGATCGTCCACGTTTCACTGCCGTATAGAAGAACGGACGCACCATGGATTTGTACACCATCAGCTTCGGGCCAATGGAAAACTGATGGTTGTTCCACACTCCGTACTCTAGCTTCCCGAATACGGCCGCTGCCTTCGACAAGCGGATACGCACCTCAATGTGTAGCTGCTGGTCAGTCGACATCACATTCCAAAGATAGCTGAAACGGGTGGTGGTTTCCAATACTTCGGCACCAACGCTGATTCGCGGCAATATTGAAGATTGCACCTCCGGTGAAGGCTGAAAATAAAAGACCTTTTTGCGTGTGTTGATGGTGACCTCGACGTTGGCCGCTGTCGTAGCCACAGCACAAGTCATGTGCTGCAATTCATCTGCGCTGTGTGCAAACAACGCACAGTCGTTAGCAAACAGCAACATACAGATAGTTGTCTCACAGACTAGCGTCCTCGCACCAAAACGACGGATGTTCAGCAAACCACCATCAATACGGTGCTCCACACGAACCTCGTAAGCCCAATCGGCATCAAAAGCCCAAGACATCATTGCATGAAGATGGATATTAAACAGGGAAGGAACTAAGACACAGCCTTGCTTCACACCAGAGACAACTGCAAAGTCATCCGACATCTCTCCACTCAGCTGCACCCAGGCTCGCACACCAATTTGCAGACATTCAATTAAACTTACAAACTTACGCGGGAAACCAAACTTACCCAACACCAGCTACAATGCCTCGCGTTTCACCTTATCAAATGCTTTGGCGAAATCAACAAAAGCGAGTGCAATGACTGGTGTCGTTCCTTGCAAATCTCCTGCAACTGACGAGCCGCAAACACCATATCTATGGTGCTGCAACCCGAACGGAATCCCCACTGCTCTTCCGCCACGTTAGGTTCCACAACCTGAATGACGAGGCGGTTGAGCAGGATTCGGACAGTCATCTTGCCCACACAACGCAGCAAATTGATGCCACGATAATTCGTGCAACATTGCTTGCTGTCTTTGCCCTTGTACAGTGGTAGCACAAGGACATCCTTCAGCTCAGGAGGCATCTCCTCCTCAATCCATATGCGTTGCATTAAATGGTGCAGCGCAGTCGGCAACGCGGGTCCGCCGTGTTTCATTACTTCAGGCAGGATCCCGTCGGCTCCAGCACACTAGCCGTTTTGCAGCTGAGCAAACCCCCTCTGCGTCTCATCCAGTGTCGGCGTGTCCGTCAGACTCGCCTTCATATCGTGCTGCTTCAGGCCGTTCAATGTAGGCCAGTCGATCTATGAACGGTTGTTCAAGAGACAGTCAAAGTGTTTTCGACAGATCTGCATTATGTCTGCAGTCTGTGTGCAGGTAGCCCCTGAACTACCATGGATCTGCGGCCTCAGTGAATCCAAGCACGGTCCATACACCCCCTTTAAGGAGTCAAAGTATTCCTTTTGTTGGCGGCGTTCGACGTAGCATTACATCTGCTTCGCATTCTCCGTCCACCATGCATATTTTATGCGACGCAGATCTCGGGTCAGTCGCCGTGGAAGTTTGAGAAACTGACTCTTCTTCCCAAAGCCACCGGGGTCTGCGACATGTGCAGCAAATGCTGCATTCTTCTTCGACACCACTGCACCAATCGTCTCATTGTTGTCATCAAACCAATCAGGCCGCTTACAGTTTGCGCGCCCGATGGTCGCCTCGGCAGCAGCTGTCACCTGGTCGCGAATGTGGTGCCACCGGTCGCCCACTGTGGCTGTGCAGTCCACCTCACCCAGGCGTGCAGCCATCGCCTTCCCTAGCCCAGTACGTTTCGCCACAGTACCATGGGAGAGAATGTTTAATTTACGCCGGTACTCGGCAGGAGTGCCGTACATAGACTTACGGAAATATATGTACAGTTTAGTCTGCACCAACTTGTAAGCAGTGCCACTCAGCTCCACGCAGTACACGTGTCATGCGCACTTCACGCATATCACGCTAACGTACGATTTCATAGTCGAGCAGGTGAGCGTGACCACTCCGCGGGTGCGTCCAAGTTGCTATATCACTCGCACTCAGTGCAAACCGGGTGTTCGTGATCGTCAGGCCGTGAGTGGCACACAGTGAGAGCAGCCTAACACCGTTCGCATTCGCTGAACCAATGCCATGCGCACCGATAACGTCTGTCCACACCAATGCATCACGCCTAACGCGCGCGTTGAAATCACCCAGCAGAAATAGTCGGTCGCTCCTCTGCCCAGACCGTATCACGGAGGATAGCGAAGTGGAGAATTGATCACGCGTGTCATCAGGATAACACATGGTCGGACCGTATGTTCTTATAAAGGTGACAAACTTACCTCTTCTGAGTTTTAGGCGGACAGTCATCTGTCGAGCGCTGATGCCTGTTGGTTCACCCACCAGCTGGCCATGGAGGCGATCGGATATTGCAAATCCGACCCCAGGTTCGCGTGGTGCTGAGGCGGCGTTGCTCACCCAGTAGAATATGTAGCCAGCACCTGCTTCATGCAACCTACCTTGCTCAGCGAGTCGGGTTTCACTGAGTGTAGCAATATCGATGTGTTAGCTCGCCAGTTCCATCGCGACGAGTGCAGTGCGTTGCTCCGGGCGCTTGCTGGATTATCGGTCTAGTAGTGTGCGCACGTTCCAGCACCCGATACTGAGTGCTTTGGGCGCAGGCCTACGATTGCACTGGTGGGCAACCGCACGCGAGGTGGTCGTTGTGCTTCGGAGGTTTGCTTGATGGACACCTCTTGGAGCCTTTGGCTCAATAGCCTGACCCACAAAGCAGCGGGGAGCAGATGCAGCTCGGGAATGTAATTTCAGAGACCATTTGGGATCTGCTTGACGACCGTCACACACAACCTTGGTGATATTGGAACGATTTATATATATTTTGCGACCGTAGTAGGATACACCTGCGACCACTGCCAGACGCAGGTGGGTATTGGCGGGTTTGAACCCCTTTGACCAGAGGCTGCCTGGCTTGAGGCGGGCAGTAGCAAACCACTGAACACCCGAAGGTGCCCTCCCGCTGTCAGAGACAATGCGTGGCGCTCATGCTCTACGCCAAAGGAGCTGTGAGCTTATAACCCGTAGACCTGTTTTCTCTCATGACTAGGTTTTACGGGAAGTGGGCCATCGACCACTTCCAAACCTCCGAAGAAGATGGACTAGGATACTAGCAGGGCGCCCACACCTGACAGGAGAACCAGTCATGTCCTCAGCCAAAGTCTTCTATTAAATGAACACCCGAAATGTAGCGGGTCTAGCACATGGTCAGTTCACTGACTCATGCGGATTGATGTCCTGGATCTTAGCAGGGAGAAGGGCGGAACCCACCTCCCACCCAGCGGTCGCCAAGTGGAGGCGCCCAGGACATGAGACTACGGCGCAACTGTAACAGCAGTGGGTACATCATCCGTCGGGATCTAGCCACCACCATCCTCAGCGCACCATAGACGCTCCCGCTATCTCATATATATATATATATATGTATATATATATATATGTAAATATAAATATACATATATACATATATATATATATATATATAGTTACCCAACCAACCAACCACTCTCCCACCACGGATGCCTCTCAACCCTTCTCATACTATCCACGCGATCAATCACGATAGTATCGGCACATATTCAAACTGGAATAACAGATAGACATATGCACTTCTACATACATGTATGAGCTCTCAGCTCCGATGTTCATGGCTAACTTGCACCATGTTTTATACATACCCCGACATTTAGTTGTTCCTTGAACATGATTATGCCTACATAGCCGTGTCTCGGGCTGCACGAAAATAAAGAATTTATTTATTTATTTATTATATTTGTTATCCTATGCACCGCAACATTATTTAATATTCTCCTTACATCTCGTTTATATATCTCGACTTTAATTACTACTTTTTTACCTGTTTGGCTCTGGCTTTCCAGTCCTCCTATGCACCATATACCTTTCATGCTCCGACGACTTACCTTTCGCACCGTAGCTCCCCACATTTGTGCGTAAGACCTCAGTTAGCTTTCTATGTTGCCTGCCTATCCCTTGTCTTGTCTTACTTCTTCACTTATTTATTGGGCTCTGCATTTCCTCTTCTCCTATACACCACTTACCTTTGGTGCACCAACTACTTAACTTCCACGCTATAGCTCCTCACTTTTGTGCTCTATGTTGCTTACTTTTTTCGGTATGGCCATGCTGACATCGTTAGCTCATTTATTTGTTTGCCCTATCAGCCACAAGAATATTGAAGTCTCACTCTTTATCTTGCTTATATTTATCACCCATTCCTACTACGTCTCTTACCTGCTTGTGCCTGGCTTTCCTCTCCTCCTATTCACTGCCTGCCTATTATGCTCCATGGATTCACCTTTCACGCATTTTCATGGCTAGGAGCTCAAGTAGCTAGCTATGTTACTTGCGTATATATTTTCCTTAGGCTGACGATGTTTTCTCTAACCATTTTCACCGTACTTAAAAGTAAGATCATTGCATATGCAGCCTTCGTCTTGCTTATATACATCGGCTGGTCCTACTCTTCCACTTATCTCTTTGGCTCTGGCTGCCCTCTCCTTTTATGCACCACCTACCACCGATGCCTCACCGACTTGCCTTTCACATTGTGGCTTCGCACTTTCGTGCTTAGGACCTCAAGTATTTAGATATGATGGACACCTATATGCTTCCTTGCCAGCTGGCCTTTCATATCATTATCTTCTATCTATCTAGTTTATTTCTCTTAACCTTGCTTTGCAGCACTTATCTAGTTTTACTTTATCACTTATCCCTTTGGCTCTAGCTCCCCTCTGCTGTTATTCATACCCTACATCCGGAGCTCCCCGGACTTACCTCTGTCCCTGCAGCGCCGTACTTTTCTGCATGGAGACTCAAGGAGTCGGCTAGGTTCCCTGTGTATATCCGTATCCTAAAGCTGACATCTGCTTTAATTACTTCTTCCTTAGTTTATCATAACAAAATTACATATGCTCTCTTAACCTCCCTTCGTATGCTTTTTCTCTCCTAAGCCTGCACTCAACCTTTGGGCCATGACTCTTATCTCCGTAGACGCACCACCTAGCTGAGCTGCACAACGCAATAACAATAGTTAAGTGGGTATTTGGAAGTATCCACGTTGTGTGCGTATGTAAATATGCCTGTGCGTGTGTTGTTGTTCGCATGGTTCGCCATCAAAGGGGAAAATCAAAATAACGCTTCGAATAGGACAACCTTCGTGATGTGTGAATTCTGCCCCGGAAACGGAAACAGGCAGCGGCTTTATTTAGTGGCGAGTCACATCCGCCACGCCACAGCGTTGTTAAAAGGATATTTGTGGTCTTTTATAGGGAGAACGCTTGCCAGGCGAAATCCCACCACATCCTGGAACACCACCGCCGAACCATTCGTTGGAACGTGATTAACCCGAACCACCCAGCTGGCACCACAGAGAGGTTGTTCGGCTAGCCAGCCTGTTCGGCTAGCCAGTCGCATATATCCATGTTTCTATGCAGACATCGTTAGACCTTTCTAGTAACTGTTCTGTCAACCACAACAACGACACATAGAGTGTCTTCACCTCGCGTTCCCTTTATCTCTTAAGCACGAGCCGATTCTGCTACCGAGCTAATTAGGGTTTAACCCTCACAGCGCTCTGCTTCCAACTGACTTACATGTGGCATCATCACTCCACTTTCGAATGGTCGAAAGGCTTATTTCACATATGTAGGTGCCTAGGATTACTTGCTCCACAACTTTTCTTCGTTGCTACTGCGGCATTTCCTCATATCACTATCGCCCTTCTTAACGGCCTGCTCGGCAGTCTTTAGCCCTTAGTCGCTCGACCACTAGAGTCCTATGCTGCGCAGCTATGTCGGATCTTACCCTCACTGCCCACTGCGACTAATTGACCTAAGAGTGACACCGTTTAACACTATCTTCAAATAGTATACATAATCCATTGAAGCGCCGTTGAACCACTTCATTCCACAACAGCTGTTGCCCATCATAGCTAGTTCTGCAACTTTAGCCATCCCACAGCCGCAATATTCTTCTTGTCAGTTAAAACCCGTCCCCTAAAACAGTTGCTATTTCAACTTCTCACGCACAGCGTATCGCGTCTTATCTTTGCTGCACCGTTCCACATATTCAGATGTACTTTTGCAAGGCTAATATAAGAAGGCACACACATACACACGACGCCGTAGTTTGTATATAAAATGAACGAGATAAACATCGTGATACGGCTCCAAGTGGACAGTTCGGCTCACTTCCTCCTTTCCGTTTTTAATTGTTCCTCTCTTTGACCTTTTGTTACCTGCTCCTCCGCTAGACTTACACAGAAGGGTTAAATAAACTTCCCTTGATCGCCGTATTTCGGTCAAGACCTCAAGGGTAAGCCTCTTAGGTCCAGCCCGGATCACCACCTCGTTCACCCTGTTCACATTTCCAGAGGTTTTAAATTT
>CALYDF020009143.1:0-11011 GCA_944474145.2 Dicrocoelium dendriticum
CGCAGTGGGTTGAGATGATACGGAGATTCTGATATTTTTCAAATGGAGTAGACAGGCTCTGACTCATTGTGAGCGGAGTCAATTTGAGGGTAAACTGATTGTGGCGCCGTTGTGAATACAGATGCTTACCTCGCTAAAAGCAAGCAATGCCGGCTCTCAAAGGCAGACGAACCTGGTCACTACAAGTCCGCTATGTGTTGTGCGATCATAGCAGGCAAGCACTGAGATCTCGAGAAACACAGCATACACGCTCTCAACAACGCATATTAGTCAAAATGGAGGCTTTTTTCAGTTTATCTTGCGTATCATTGAATCCCAAAGCTGCTGTCTAGCATCTAGCTGCATTACAATGTGCAGCGAGAGAAGAGTATCCATCAGTAGATGCGCAAGCAGTGAGCAAGAACAACTATCAAATTCTGCTCTGGCTGCGTGTAGACTATAGTGCAGATTTGAGGACGAAAATGATATTAATGAGCGATGTATCATCTTATTCTATATTATCATCAGCAGTTACAGAAGTTACTGATGTTACGCAAGGGGCTAGGATGGGCATACTACTCTGCAATATTTACAATTCAGGAATGTAAGTACGAGTATGTTAACAATCTGTGGGAGACGATGTCTGTTTCTGGATAAATCCAAAACCTGAACAGCAAATTTATGGCGTCAGAAATCAGAACTTTCAGTACACCCTGGGACCACCATGATGGAGTGAGAGGGTTGTAATTTCAATCAGACGATGCTCATCGATGACCGCGTGGGGAGTTTAATTCTACTGGTCTCCATTATGAACAGACATTGCAAATTTCGTATACAGCGTTCCTTAAGTGTTGGGACACATGTGCATAATAATATAGACTCGACACGATCTCTGACAGACCGAGAAGCCAAACTTGTTTGCGCAGGTTTATATACCGTCAAATACCTTTGAACATGGCATCCAAACATTGGACCCCATCATTCTAAGTACCAGCTGACTACATCGAGGAGAACACGATCAGAGCATCATTTCATTCATTAATGTAGGCTTACTTACAACACACAGGGCAGCATGATGCTGTCGAGTAATCTATCACCTTCGAGAGTATCAAAAGTGTAACTCAATTTATTACGACAACGGTAACACCAAGTTTAGATACAGCGCATCCTTGCTAGATAGAAGCGATTGATGAAAGGACAGATAGGGCGTGAAGGTGGGGATATTACACTAAGAATGGAATGAAAAAAGTTAAGTATGAGGGGGATTTAAGGGATAAACCTACCCTCCCTAGCCGCGTGGATAGTAAGTTTTAATGACATGTTGATGATATTCACACAGCGAGCACATACCCCTGACCGGCGGATAACACACGACCCGGGCCGTGGTTCATAAGTTAAATGTTAAAACCACGTCAGAGTGAATAACACGATGCGTGTTTCTAGCTCTAACATTTATGGTAATGCACCGGATCGGGTCTTATAAAGTGGAGTCCATTCGTTTTCTGGCTATGAATTCTAAGTCACTGTATACTCATAGAATGACGTACCACGTTTGCCTATTATGTTTAATTAAATTCTCGTTTTAAATTAATGCAGTTAATTGCTTGCCTGTTTGTCGTTAAATATGATATATATATAAATTTGTAGTACTTTTAGAGTAAATGCTCACTAAGATCCATTTTACTTCTTGACTGCCTGAGTGCAAGAATGACAACATCTAACTGTAATTTTTTGATATGTTTCAAGTGTTTTACTGCATTCCAAATCATGAATATACCTTCACGAAAATATGTGGGAAAAACTTCAACATTATTCGAAACATAATTTTAAAAATCTCAAAAATAAATGCTAATCCTACCATTCTATCATATGCATATGTAGCCTCCAAACTCTTAACTTTGGTAACAAGTTGGATTGCAAAAAGTACTGGCTAAGATTCTTTGACCCTCTCGGTGAAAAGCAGTTTGAGAAAGTAAGGAGTCTATCCTGCAACAGTGTGTAACATTTTGACATTAAAATGTTTGAAAATATGCAATTATTCTCCAAAATGTTATAATAAAATTGTTGCTTTTTCAAGAGAGCAAAAGTGTTGTTGAGACGACCGATATTTGATTGTCTACGCCATTGCGATTGAATGCATCAGCTAGCTCCTTTCCGCTAACTACTAACATGAGGCTGACAGTTATCGCTGGCATTCTTAATGGTTTAGTAGCTAAACAAATCTCAGCGGTCAAAACGTACCTTATCCTTCATATGTTAGTGACTGATGATACCAATTTACGAAATGAATAAATTAGTTATCTCATTTGACCGACTAAGTAATCCGCTCATTCGCACTGAACATTGCGTTTCAACTTTAGCATTACCGAAGAGAGTTCCTACGGGTCTCTTAAAAATCTGCCATGCCAAATGGTGTTGTGGCTTAAATAAACTACTGGTTAATATATCGCTTAGCTAACTTGAGTATTTGGTAAGATAATAACTAAAAGTGTTGAGTTAATTATATCACCGTGGGTATTTCAAACTAGCGTATTTTACATATTTTTGTTTAACTCTCCTATTTCGCCGCAGGTAGAGAGTAGCTGAAATAGAAATGAACCTAAATGCTTTTGGTTTAAACAGTTAATAACTTCAGAAACATAAGCCTTTAAGTACTAAAAATAGTATGTTTGTGTGTGAATTCTTTCATGAAATTGGGTTGAGTTTAATGAATTTGGCATGACGAATTTGTCTCAAACTTATCGTATCGTAATTCAGGTATAGAGAGCGTATCGCACTATCATAAGATGTAGTGCAGGAGCAATATGCTGCTACCGTGTAGGAATCACTTCCGTTATTCCGCACATGTGGCCGATCCGCGTACGGTGGATCAACACAGATTATTATGTTGTTGTCCTGCATTATCTGTATTCAGTATTCAGAATCCTATTGAATCAGTTTATCGTTATCTGTAAATATAGTCCAGTTCAATCCCTACTCTTTGACAGATGCATATTCGCTTACAATCCTTCACAAAACAAGTCACTTGTAATAAGCAAATAACTTCATCATCCACTCAGGTAATGCTTGCCCAACAACTTTGCGATGTTTGTGATATGCCTGGTTGAGTGTGAGGCTCCCACTAAGATTTCCTTCAAGTAGTGCGATTATTACATGCAATAAGCTTACTGCTTGTACATGTATACTCTCTTCGTAAATGAGGCATTTTACTATGCTAATGTACCAGTTGATGTGCGATTGCCATCTAAAAATGGCCCAATATTACATCTGTTTATGGAGATAATTTAAACCATAATACTACACAAGGTTGTTTTTCAGGCAAGCAGTAGAGTATTCATCGCCACGGTATCCAAGTCGAAAACTCTTGCACATTCGTTATGCATTCGACGTCTGTTTTGCTTTACTGGAATGCAGCAGCAATGCGCATATTCTGTTAAGCTCTAAGCGCCGATGCAAGACCTCAATGGTTTTCATGTCCAACCAGCACTTCACGGGAATTTGCCAGCAGTGAATTTGACGGACCCAAAGAACTAGAAACCAAATATGTCTGCGGGCAGACATTGTAAGAATGTTTCTGAAGATTCTAGTGGTAGCCATTGGACATCTGTTTGGTTGCTGATGAAACCGTGGGTAAGCAGTCAGTTTCCATAGTAGCAACGAGTCAGCTCCCGAAATCTGTCTCCCAACGCATTTGTCAACTTAGACAAATTACTACCAGTATTAAGTAAATCGCCAACGGACCCAACATATTTGCTCAAAAAGCACCTTACGCATTAGCTTACACATTTCTAATTGGTACTGTATTTGTCAGTGCCAACGTTTTCTGTGCCGAATCCGCCCTTGTATTTCATTGCAGGGTGTCTAAAACTTGTTCTGTCTATGGATCTCAAAAAAATGGTAGAAATTTAAAATATATACAAAAAGTGACGCAAGTTAACATCGGCAAGCTAACATAGGCAAGAAACTATTCTATCATTGTACAAGTTTGAAAGGATATTCTATATACAGTAGAAAGCACCAATTGGTTGGCTTCTGTTTGACAATGGCCTAGTTTAAGGAAATATTTAAACATAGGTTGTTGCCATGCTAAATAATTATGTCGTTTATAAGTATTAATCAGGAGGAGCATTAGATGCGTGTTTCTCCCGGCTGGAGCGCATCATTGAGGTGTATCCTCGGGTTCTATCATAAACCGAACGCATGGCAACTACGGTTTGTGTTACTGACCATCCACTCATGCCACTATAATATGGGGAGTCAGATAGACCTTTATAGTAATTTAGCTTGCTGGGTTTTGTCTTGCTTTGACTCTACTGCCGGTTAGATTTTTGCTCTTGAAAAGAACAGCGTCTGGCATCCGGAAAGCACGCTGTGGATTCAATCGCTCTTTATAGGCACCACAATCAAACAATAGGTAATACGGAGTTAATATATATTAAAATAATAGCAATAAATGCCAGCCAATAGACGAAGCACTTAATTTTGTAAATCGCTACGGACGTATGCTTATAAGGAACAACATTTTGAAGGGAAAATAGCTCGTAGGTGATTGTATAGCTTGGGTAAACTACTATAAATAAATCAAGCAACTCAATTACCAAGGTGTGTGCAAACTAAATCAATGAATTTTCAATCAGATTTTTACATAATGCAGCACGTGCTCGAAACCTAGCGCACTTCCCGTTTATTTCGCAGCTGGTCAATATTTGCGTTTTCTGCACAGCTCCGATTTCAGAACATAGATTGCAATGGATTCCGAAATGGTTAACAAACGTTTCTTAAGCGGTTTTGCGTGGCGATTATGGATGGTAAAGTTGCTTGTAAACGGCTGGTTCATCTGAACTTGGTCCAGTTACAAGCAAGTGTTGTAAACCGGAACCGTTGATGAAGTTTACTGTACATTCATGTATGGATGCAGAACAAAGTGCTAAGATTCTTTGGTACAAACATCTGGTCATATGTCCAAGATAATTAGCACCGCATTTGCATTTAAACTGGTATAACATAAACTATTTGGACCAAACCAGGAATTTGTCATATAAATGCTGAATAATCAGTGGTCATTTTCAGAAACTAACTTTAGAATGGCTGCTTAAAACTGCATGGTCATTCTTGTCGATATTTTGGTGTTCTGTAGATTGCACGCGTCACATTTAAAGGGGATTGTAAAGAATACCTCCTACGTGGGCATTGTAACAACAGACTTGAAAGACTCAGGCAGTGGAGTGCTTTATTGATAGGTACAGGTTGTCTATTTGATTGCAACGTGTTAAAGATGGGCATAATTTTCATTTCCAGCGTCTCGGGGTATTATATTAATCTGGCTTTATGATATAAACAACCAACTAAATTCCGATTCTTTCTCAGCCTTACAAAGTTACGACAGTGTATGTATTGTCCTATTACATGGCTTTGCAAAAAACACCCTTTAATTGCCCTTTATATCGACAATTCAATAGAATGTATGAGAAGGCCAGGGAGCCTTCCCGATCAAATTCACTGATAAGTGTTGTTAAAGTATTCACCTGTTAAACTGACGTAATATGGCTAGGAAATTGGACGGACAGTCACAAAACACGAACGTATCATCAATGTGATGGTAATATTGTTCTAGTAAAGTAAGAAGGACGTTCAACGGTACACGTTCGAGCTGTCTGCCAAAACGGGGGCTCTATCACCCTTTTTATAAGTGATCCCATGAAACAAAATTTTACGTCAAAGGTGCATCACAGAATCAAATATTTTGATTTATTCATAGAAATTAAACATCCATATTTCCCTCAGTGATGAAATTGCAAAAGAATGTCATAGATTCTACCAACGGCGCTATTGTGAACGGCTACTCCAGTTCAACCGAAAGCATCCATTAATCCTTTAGGAATTATGTTCGATTATCGAAACCAAAAGTTTCCTTGACCGTATGCTTTAACAAATTTTTTATTATTATTTTATTATTATTATTATTACATTTATTTTATTTTATTATTTTATTACATTGCATTTGGAACAGTACCTGGTGCCGTTACCACTGAATCGTATACGGCAAAGTCACTGAATGGGGCTGCAGTCATGAATAAATTGAATTATTTAGCTCTGAATTTATTGACGTTGATTCGGCAAATGGTGCCGTTTACTTCTGAATATAAGTGCTTTGTGATTTATGACTCAATTGATTTTGTTCAATCATATTAGGGTGTCCTTCGTGTGCTGGAGATAATTTTCTAACCGTTTAATCGAATTCCTGCGTAAAAGGCCGTTACATGTTGACAAAATGCAGAGGGGCGTACTACTAGAATGAAAATTTTGAAATCGTAACTTAAACAATAATATATTGCAACCATATGTCCTTCTATCAAATGCTATAAGTCTACCAGATGATCAATTTACAACCATTGTTTAATTCGACCTGGTTTTTATGTTATTATGTTGCCTAGTGCTGGACAACTGTGGCACACATTGTTGATGTCGTCGTCAACAGAGTTTTCTGCATTAACTTCATCAGTAATCACGGTTGGTTGTCTAGTATAAAATTCAAGTTCTATATAAAAACCACGAGGAGTATTTTCTGCTTTGATGTAGATATTTTATGGCAAGTAATCTAAAGTGCAAATAATGTTATTGCCACAGAAAAGCAGTTGTAAAATACAGTTAATTAAGTTAAATCCGAGTGCTAACGCTCTGATAAAAGCTGAGCTAGTAAATTATCTTAATTGCTGTTTCTGCTTAGGTTCATCGTTAAACCCACAAATACTGTTGAGTTTTACAATGAATACTGAATACGTTTGGTTGACGTTAGCATTTGCCACTCATCTTTATCTTAAAATACCAGTCGGTGTGTTGTGCAATGCATGTGGGTGGCTTAATGATTTAAGTTAAGTAAACATGCTGCAAATAGCGTTCTGTTGCATCAGATGCAATGATGCTAATTATCAGGTGAAGACCTTTGGCGGTCTCCTTATCATATTCACCACTTGTTTGATGCATGATGCATGATGCATGTCTTGAAAAAATATGTTAAAAATTTGATGGACAAATTATATATAGCAATGGATTAACATGATAAAGCGTTAACTAAGAACATTATTTTCCGTATTTCGCTTCTAATAATTTATCTATCTAACGATGTTTACTTACGTTTGCAACAATCAAAACAGTTTTGGCAGGGCCGGTTTATACCTACTTGTGTAAATATTTACATCGCTGCATACCTGTCAAATATCCGTCTTATTGTGAAACTATACCAAAGGTATTTACAAAGGTACAGCTTCTATCCAAAAGCCATTACTAAAGGCGTTAGCACATGCATTTACTCATGCAAGTAAAGCACATATTCTATAAAGAGATCAAATGCGCATTAGTGGTTTAATATTCAAATATCTTATTTATGAATATTTAAACCACTATCACATCGCAATATGCGATGTTATGCAACCGCCTTCGCAATACATCTGGAGTTCGATGTTTGCGGATGTTTTAATTCGCGGGTTGATTTCGCTGACAATTACAGATCGACAAAGATAAATTGTGATTTTACTATTCAGCTAAAAGGACAAACATTCTTAATAAAAGCATTATATACGCATTAATGAATGGTCTTTAAACCCTTTTTAAAATCAGTTGTTTCTCTTCCTAAAGACGCAAAGGATTTCATCAATTTTGCCTAGAATTTGTGTTAAAGTTTGTTTCTGCTATGGTAAAATTGAATCAAGGCCAGAAAACAGTTCAGGGTTGAGATATCTTTTCGGTAAAATCTCGTCAGACCCAAACTTTTACATGACACTGCCTTCAGCATCTGTTCTGCATGCTTTTCGGATTCGCAAAGCACGAAAGTGTCATCGACGTACCGTATGTACATTTCAGTTCCACATATATGCGTCCTGAGTGGGCCATGTTCTAATTTCGCCATAAAGATATCAGCCAACAACGGCACCAAAAGAGATCCCATGGCCACTCCATAAATTTGACGGTACATCTCACCACTGAACATGAACTGAACATTTAACGTGCAGCGAAATAGTATCTCCTTTAGCAGATCCTCCGGAACGTTAGCATATATTGGTAGTTGCCGGGTCAACTCGCACACGTACTCCACCGTTTCGAGCAGGGGAATGTTTGTAAACAGCGACTGGGCATCAAAAGATATCATCCTTTTGTTAGTAAAGTTGAGTTCAGATATCTTCTCAATGAATTCGAAGGAGTCTCTCACGCAGTAAGTGCAAACCATATCCCGTAACGGTTGCAATTTGTTCACCATCCATTGGGCCAACAAATGCTGGGGAGAACCCACCATGTCCAAGATTGTACGCATTGGGGCGCCTTCCTTGTGAACTTTTGGAAGGCCATATAATCTCGGTAGGTGTCCACCTGAAGGCTTCAACTTTTCGTATTCGCTCTTTGTGATCAGTTTGGCTTGCATCATTCGCTTGAGGCAGCCGGCCAACTGTTTCTCTAACTCCCCTGTGTTGTCCTTTTCCGGCCATAAGCTTCTGGAACTTACGTTCTTCACTGAGGATATGTTGCATTTTACAGATATAATCCACCCTATCTAATAACACTATGCCGGTTCCTTTGTCGTGTCTAGAGATAATTAATTCGTTGTTTAACGGTAACTCTTTAATTGCCTGAATTTGCTCCCTTGAAATAATACCATTACTAGATGGTTTAGCCTTAACATATTCATGACAGCTATTTACTAGACTAGATTTTAGGTTCTCAACATCACTAGAAGATGTTGGAAACAGGTCTCTAGTTTGTATCATTAAGCTTTCAAACTGCACTTCTAAGGCTGCCTGATCTATTTTCTTACGTGGAATACAAAACTTAGGGCCTAATGATAACACTTCCAGCTGTGTTGGGCTTAGTACTACACTGGAAAGGTTGAACACATACCGTTCCGGGTTATTCGGAAAGGTCAATTGTGGGACTTGGTTGTTAAGCGTACTAAGTAATTTCCTTCGCTTTCTTGCTCCCACTTTCAGCTTAACTAATTCCACATATTCCTCAAAAGGCCGTCGCAGATCCTCAGACAAGCCTGACATCGATGGAAACCTTTGCGAAATGAATCTCTCCAGCTCCGACATTTTAACGCGGATAGTGTCCACATAAATAAGTGCATGCCTCTTCAAACTTTTTGCGTTTGGGTAGAGGCCACAGCGCCGTATCTCTCTCCAAAAGTGTTTTGGATAGCGGCTTGCCTGTACGCATTCATTAAGAAATTCCAATTCAACTCTGGATTCCTCCAGCCGAGTACTGAACTTCAGATACTCATTCAAAATCTTCAAGGAATCACGGGCAATGCTGCTTTTCAACACAGCAAATATTCCCATTGTAATCAAATGAATCAAGGCCAGAAAACAGTTCAGGGTTAAGGTATCTTTCGGTAAAATCTCGATCTTGACCTTTCAAACACTTTAGAAATCAATCCCAGCATGATTTGACGCTTACCCCACATAATCCGGGTCATGTAAAAGTTTGGGTCTGACGAGATTTTACCGAAAAGATATCTTAACCCTGAACTGTTTTCTGGCTTTGATTCATTTGATTACAATGGGAATATTTTCTGTGTTGAAAAGCAGCATTGCCCTATGGTGAAATTCTCCAGATATTTAGACCATGCTGAATGCTTGGATTTTCTGTTTATCGACGATTCCACATTGTTCGAGAAAGTTGGTGTTTATCAGGTGCTTTTCGAGTTCCTAGTAATTGACTGGGCTGGGTATTTTATAAAAAACGTCGCTTTTGGAAACGATCGTACCGTGTAGGTAAAAGGAAAGGAAACGCGTTCTTTGTGTAAAATCATGACGTAGAACAACTCACAGTATACAGTTCTTGTCGCGGAGCTCTTCAGTATAATAATTGACGACTTCTATGTACCAACCATTGAACTATTGTCATTTCATTCGGATTCCATGAAGTTATGGATAACGTCATTCATTTGAAAATGTGTTTATACAGTACACGTGACTGTCTGCCTACTTTCAGCTGAGGCAATAAGTAGTGAGTTCCTGCATCAGTACTACGTGGTCTAATGTCTGAACCATTCGTGGTTTCGCATATTTATAATCGCATTCTTAGAAATACCATAAGAAGGAAGGAATTAGCTTCAGTTCTAGGATCTGACAAGAATTACTCAACATTGCTTGGATAGATCTTTTAACGATTTTATAATGTACCATACTTGCAAACGTTTTCTGTCTAGCAGTACAGGAGCATTTCACATTTATTAAAAACACCAGCGGCAACTTTTACTCCTACCGCGCATGAATGTGACATGATTGAGAAAGTTAGATGCTTGCTCAAAATCCGTATTTGATATAGTGTGTAACTCACTCACTGCGACTCCAGCAATTCAACCTACTGTGCCTTAACTGGTGTTGCTACCGCGAGGATTTAATTTATACTGTTTTACGTTTTGGAAAATGTTGTTGGTTTAAACAGGATCTATTATTTTACCGCTGATACGTATGAAAATCTTTAACCTTTGGAAAGCGTTCCACTCGAAGATATCTCGAGTGTGGTTTAACCTTGCTCATTTCACTGGGTTGTTAAACAACATGGCATGCTTAATGAAGCTAGCAATTACGCAGACGATAGTAGTTAACTTTTAGTGAATATGTAATTGCAATAGCTGCGAGTTTTAGAAATTCGCCGCTTTCTATGCAGCTGCAGATGTTCTACGATAAAGAGACTTTGGTACATTTTAAAGTATTCAAAAGTGATGGAGTTGGGGCAATAAAAATTTCTCCTATTTCGAGGGCAATGGAACAATAAAATAAACGTTGAAACTGGTAGTCTTATCAGTAACTGAATAAAATACATCATGCAACTAAACTGTGTACTGGGTAAATTTATATTTTTATCATAATGGATATCAGAAAGAAGGCTATGGCTCTACATCGTGTTTTCGCTGACGTGAGAGACTTGTGAGCCCTTTCCGAACTGACAAAGTTTTGTTTGGGCTACTGTGGTGTTCCTTCCACCCAAGATGCGGAGAACTGCTTGTAGGCTCAGCCTACTGCAGCTCCCATAATCG
>CALYDF020009144.1:0-11026 GCA_944474145.2 Dicrocoelium dendriticum
AAGCAGAAGTCACGTGTTAAATTCCGCACCCAATCGTCAGCCCTCGGTAGCTCATTGATAGAGCAGCGGGCCGGAAATTCGTGGACCGGGGTTTGATTCCCCGTCGAGGCAGATTTTTGCTTAGGGCTGGCCGCGCTATGTCTCCATAAAATGGAAGAATTAGCAGCATTTATGGTAAGTTTTCCAAAATATGCGAGTATCGATGTATGGCATATGGCTGGTATGTAGGGATTGGTTTGCAGTAGAGGTTACCTGTGGAAGTCGTAACAGTGTAATCGAAATGGTGACAAGAAGCATTATTAGTTGTTAGATAATTCACTTTGTGTGTAAACATGTCCCCTGCTCTTAAATGCATTGTAATACATATATTTACTGTAAACCATTTTAAATTTTTAAAGCACCCCTGTTCCCCAAATACCTTCTAAACTCCGAAATGAGTAATCATGGACTTCGCTGCTTCCGCACCATTGCTTCATGCAAAAATACTTAGCGTGAATTAAACCATGTCAATTCAAGTTCAAGTTCAAGTTCAAGTGGGACTGGAACGATAGGATGAATCCCGTAATTGTACCTTCTTGAGCGGGTCGTCGATTAGGGAGTTGATAGGGCTGTTCCGACGTCTTGAAGGGTCTAAAAGGAAACCCCCGAAGAAACACCCTGGTCCACTAATTTAATGCCCACGTTCCTTATATTAGCCGTCCCTGCTATGTCAGTTACTTGAAGTAAGAGAGGAAGAAAAAGCGACGAGAGTAGGGGAATCAGTTAAAAGAAAAGAATAATACCAATGGCGAGGAAAAGTAACGAAAATAGCACACCTAGCAGGAAAAGTATGATGATCACAAAAACAAACAGCTGCAGTCCTCATTATGAAATATCACATTCCGCAGCTTCCACAATTTTGCACCACAAATCATTTGTAATTATACACGATATTTCTTCCAGGCAACGTAATATTGAGGAAATCTCTTCAATCACCCATTCTACATGTAGTAGGAATCAAACATGCAGGAGTACATAGATTTACAGAGAAGCAATAATTCACCTATGCATTTCTGACTTGTGAACATACAATTGTTCCTTGCTACTTACTACTACTACTACCTACCATCATATACATATATATATGGTACGTATACGCCAATATATATATGCATATATAGGTTAATGATTGTAGTATGAAATAATGGTATGCACGTAAGTAAGAAATGCTTACGTGAATTAATGTTTGTGTGTTAACCCACGTACGCCTGCATTTTTGATCCATAATACATGTAAAATTGGATAGGGGAGAGATTTCAGCAATGTTTGATTGTCTAAAAGGAATATTGTGCTTAATTACAATTGATTTTGTGGTATCCAATTGTGGACCCATAGGAGTTTTATATTAAATAGTGGGGACTGCAGCTGTTTGTTATTATAATCAGCATCCCTTTTTCTACTAGGTGTGCTAAATGGAATGATTTTGATTCACGCAAGGGTATTTCGCATGAAGTAATGGTATGTGAGCATGGAAGTAGATGATTACTCATTTCGGAGCTTGGGAAGCTTTTGGCTGAACAGAGGTCCTATAAAAATTTAAAAGCGTTTAAAGAATAATGCCTCGGGAATTGTAATGGAGTTAAGCTGTTGTATGCTGTGAAGTAGGGAAGATGTAATTCGCTGAAGGTTACCGTACTAGATAAACAAGATATAGTGTTCACTGTTCATCAATCTTAACTGAAGATGCAGCCGGTTTTACGTTACTTATTAGTGTCGCATTGTAATTATAAATTAACTAGCTGCTGGGTAGAATAACAAGAAGTACTGAGTAGGAAGTGAATGTTTGGGGCAACGGATTGGCAGTAGAATGAGAACCGATGCACGTGACGACGTTGTAATGATATACGCCCTGCGTGTAAGGTGGGGTATAATTGTATCAGATGGGCAGAGGGACGCTCAAACCATATGCAAATATTCTCGTCTTTGTGGGGAATGTTGCGAACGCTCATCACCCAGCAAGCGAGAATACTGAAAATGGTTCATCAGGCATTAGTACCGGACGAGTTGAGGGCGCTACGAGGTGAACAGGTCAAAGGCTCAGTGAAGTAGGGAAACAAGGTTTACGAAGAAAGTAGGGCTACAGTGGCATGCTCACCGTTAAAATGACCGCGTTAGGTGAACTTACCACGTTCTTAATAGGTGAGCATATTGTTCGCATTGCTTGCGGTGTTTCGTCACATGTCAAGATGTAGGAATTGGCCCGCATATTGTCTGAAGATTATGGAATCACCCACTGAACCTTGTGGGTTTGTAGTCCGCCGCAAGGAAGGTGCAGACTTTGTACTTTGCCTATGCGATGTGGGACAACAAGGCACAGTTACAGAGGGTGGCTCTGCAAAAAGCCGTTGCTCCGTTCTCTAAGGAATGTAAAATGTAGACGAAAGTGGAAAGCGAAGGAAGACCGGATCCGGTGCTATGCCAGGAGACGACTAATGCACGCACGTCACAGGGTGACCAAGGGCAGTAATGAGGACGGCGGATTGCGGCGGATGTGCACTGCGTCTCTGAAAAGGTCATTGTTGAAAGTTGAGGTTACCTTTGGCTCGCATTCACTAACGCCTGTCGGCGGGAGGAGGGTCAGGGGCAGCGATAACCTTGACGTTGTGGGCGGCGCCTATATAATTTGGCTGTGAAAGGGACGTCACCATTGAAGTGCAACCTTACCTTGGTACATGTATTAGTGATGAAGGCTCAAGCGGATACGTAGGAAAATAGACCGCGGCTGGGTTCATTTTTACGGCGGCGCAGGTTAGTTTGGCTGTGAAAGGGCTGCCATTTTTGAAGTGAAAGGATACCTGTAACTAAGTTTCACAGAAGCGTCGTATTACGGAGGCTGTACGTTTGAGGAGACGCAGTGGCAGCAGTAGGTAGGATGACGCAGGGTGGCGCATATCACTGTGACTTCAAAAAAGAAGTGACCATGGGAATCCAATGGTACATGTGCCTATAAATTAACGATGAACAATGAATTTATACGGGTTAAGAAGCGTTGCTTTACAAGTCCTGTTGAATAGTTTATGGGGATAGCAACGTAACAATAGTGATGATGAGGATAGTAAAATAGTTATTACTTTAAATGTGAAAATAAGGAGTTATAGTTTGCTTCTCTGCAGTTCTGCGATCCTCTTATATTCACAGCACCCACAGTTAACAACAAATAATTCCGTTGTAAACTCCAGGTGTAGGATGGAGACGTAGTGTTAAGTAACAGAGTGTAAGTGGATAAGTACGGCGTCGTACCGCCTTTTAAATTATGTTAGTGTCGGTGCAAAGGCGACGGATTCTGGGAGAGCGTTCCACGAGTGACAGCCACGAATGGAAAAGAAATTTCTGCGGCATTCCAGACGACTGTATTGTTCTGCGAGTTTTAATGAGTGTCCCCAGGTTTGTATTGCTGCTGCGTTGCAGGAAAGGTCGGCACACATGATGTGGGTCTCGCAGAATCACATATGCCATAATAAGGTCGCCTCGCAGTCTGCGATAGCTTCCACTGAACACTCCCAGTCGTTGCAGCCTCTCCTGGTAGGAAAGATTGCGCATTCCAACTACGTTCTTAGATGCCCGGCGTTGTGGCTGCTCCAGTGCATTAAGGTCTTGTTTGAGCCATCGATGCCAGCCTTGAATCGCGTATTCGACAGGGGAGCGAACATACGCACTGAGTATTCGTCGAAATATGGAGCTGTTTAATAATCCAAACGCACGCCACAACAGCCCGACGTGTTGGTTCCCGGTCTTCGAGGCCTTTTCGGATTGCCTGAAGCAACCCAACTCATCTTGAAACAGGACAAACAAGTTACGTTCGACAGTTGATGGTTGCAGTATATTCGTTGCGAGTCGGTATGAGTAGCTGCTGTGATGTCGATTGGGAAGCGCCTTGCATTTACTGACGTTGAAATGCAATCAGTCTTGGGTCGACCATTGATACACCGTATCTAAATCATTCTGAAGCATATGTTGGTCGGCGTTCGCCTGGATCCTGCGCCAGATCTTGATATCGTTGACAAACATTAGGAAGTTTGAAGCGATTCCCTGTGCTAGGTCGTTAATAAACCTAAAAAACAAACGTGGATCTAGAACTGGACTTTGCAGTACACCACACTGGACTTGTATGGGGTCCGATAAAGAGCTCCGAACTCTGACCACTACTTGCCGTTGAATTAGACAGGGGCACCGATCCCACAATTCTGCAGCTTGGATAGTAGTATCCGATGGTCTAGACGATCGAAAGCCCTGGAAAAATCCAGGTAGATAATGTCAACACCTTCTCCAGCGTCAGCTGCCTCGGTCCAACTACTGTGTGCAATTAGTAAATTAGTTGTACATGACAGCTGTCGACGGAAACCGTGTTGTTCAAAAGTGATGAGCTTGCAGTTTTCTAGATAGCACACCAGTGCATCGGCAACTATGGATTCCACGGCCTTGGAGAATATAGGATGGAGGGATACTGGGCGGTAGTTGGAGGGATCACTTCTGCTTCCATCTTTGTGAATCGGGGTTATTATTCCAAGCTTCCACATGGCGGGAACTTGGTTCTGGTCTAGAGAGCGCTGGAAAAACTGAGCTAAAGCTCCTGCTAGTCGGCTTGCTGCTACTTCCAGCGCCTCTGGACGAATGGTGGCGACACCCGGCGAGCTGTGTTTGTGTAGAGAATTCAGCTTTTGCAATACAGCCTCTGCCGTAAAGGTGATGTTGGTTAGTCCTGGCGAGCAGAAGACAAAGCTTGGTAGGTCGCTTGGTGGCAAGGCTCTTTGAAACGTGGAAGCGTATTGCATCAGCAGCGCGTTTGCTGTTTCCACAGCCGTTCTTCTTGGGCCATCAGTCGTCTTGAGTGGAGGAAATCCTTGCCTCACCTTTCGTAGGCTATCAACAAGTTTGTACAGCAGTTTGTGTTTAGCACTGAAGGTTTTTGCGATGTCCTGCTGATAGACGACTTTGTCTTCTTTTAACAGTTGAGTGCAGTGGTTACGTTGGGCTAAGTAGTTGTCCCAAGTTTCTGGTGCTGGAGCTGCTCGGTACACTCGCCATGCTGCGTTGCGTACTGTCATCCATATTCGAGTTCTGCTCCAAACGAAAGAAACTGATTTGTACTCATTGCAAGCTTTTGTCTCTGAAGCCTATGCAATCAGCGGACTGAATTTTTTGACGAACTCCAGCCATGCGACTTTTGGGGGTTCTTATCCGAGGAAAGACCAAGTTGTGGTGCTGACTAGCTGGGCGAGTCGGTCGTACCTTGTGATGGTTCGCACAGTATCATCGTTATCATTCCGAGGTTATGCATAGCAGACGAAGTTGAAACTGCTGACCGCGTGATCACTGAGACCCAACGGGCAGTCTAAAACCAACGCATCAATCATATGCTTCTCATTGGTAAGCACAAGGTCCAGCACAGATGGCCTGATACCAGTGCCGAACCGTGTGGGCAAAGTGGTGTGATTATAAAGAGGAACAGTATTCACTAGACCTTTAGATAGTTTTCAATTTTTCTCCGATCGTGGCAGGGACTTCAAAACAATGTATGTTGACATCAGCCATGATCAGAAGGTGAGTGTACTTTTGTTGTAAACTGCATCTTAAAGCAGCCGCTAGGTGGTAGTCGGTTTCGGCTGTAGAGTTAGGGGCGCGGTACGCCATGACAATAAGGCAAGCGTCCCTACCTTTTAACTGCAACCGGCACCAAAGAGAGTCGGGGAACTGCGAGTCTGAATCCTCTACGGCTTCGAGCTGTAAGTCGTTTCGGTAATACAGGATTACCCCTCCTCCTTTTGTGAGCCTGTCGTTCCGGATCAGCGACACGCCGAGTAACGAAACTTCAGCGTCCGTCATTTCCGTGTATAACCATGGCTCGGTGCTACCAATGCTATCATACGAGCCGGAAGCTTGGAGTTCTTTCAGTTCAGCCAGTTTGTTAGGAAGACCCTGAGCATTCGTATACAAGCAGGCCAGTTTCTCGGTATCTAGGAGCACACTGAGGGATCAAGCGGTCACGTGTGGGAGAATGCCGACCGATGGGAGGTCGGCGGTTACTCGATTTTTTGATGCGTCAATGCTACCTCGTTTATGTTGTGTCTACACGTACACTAGTCCCCTGCAAGCAGGGTCTTGAACAAGCACGACCAAGGCCCCGAACGAGGAAGCAAAACTCTACTGGTACTCAACACAAACTTCTATTCACGCCAACGGTACATACACTCAGTACATTCAAAACAAAACTGGTATTGATCGCGAACGGACAGGCATCCAATCACAAGCTACGAAGTGCGGTCGTGGTAAGGCGCGCGCGTACGCGCTGCCACACTACTCCCCCTCTTCAGCGGTTGGTTCACTGCGGTGGCCCTCGCTTCAGGACACTGCTTCAGTTGAAGTGCTGAATATAGCTGTCCGGCGTTGACTCGTTGGCCGTCTGCTAACTCATAAGTTCCTGGTCCTAGCGCACGAGTAATTCTGATGGGTCTCGTCAGTGCCGGTTCTCCTTTACATGTTTGCCTCTCCTTTAGCCTGACCAACGTTCCAGGACGCAACGATGTGGCCCGTTTTTCGTAGGATGACTGATAACCCCGGCGACGTTCCAGTTGGTGGGGGTCGTTGTTTTCTGCAGCCAAAATAGCCGCGTTTAAGTTCGTACGCAACTTCCTGCCAAACATCAGCTCACCGGGCGTGCGATCAGTCGCTCTGTGGTGCAATGTTCGGTGAGTAAACAGAGCCTCCAAAACGGCATCTTCCCAATGCCTGCCGGACAAACATGCTGTCTGTATAGTTTCCTTTAGCGTGCGATTAGTGCGCTCAACCATGCCGTTGGCAGCTGGGTTGTAAGGGACAGTATGTACGTGCTTCACATCACGAAGTTGTAAGAAACGTTTAAACTCATAGTTCGCGAATTGTGGTCCGTTGTCTGTCACAATTTCCTCAGGAAACCCAAATCTAGCAAACAGATGTTTCAGCTACCGTATAACGGTTGAGGTGGTCACATCACCGCACAAATGGATTTCCGGCCACTTACTGTAATAGCACGTGGCAACTAAGCAGTTCCTCTGGTGCTGTGGCGCAGAATGAAAAGGTCCCATGATGTCAAGCGCCACCTTCGACCAAGGTTTCGTTGGATAAGTAACAGGTTGGATGGGGGCATCGATTGGTTTGGAGCTCTTGTCGGCCTTCTGACATGTATCGCAAGACCGGACACACGCCTCTGCCATTTTATTCAGTTATGGCCACCAAAAGTATTCTTGAAGTCGGCGCTTCGTCCGTACGATACCCGGATGTCCCTCGTGTGCACACTGGATAATTTTCGATGTCAGTTTCTGTGGAGCTACGAATTGCGATCCTCGCATAAGATAATCATCAACGACCGCTGGCTCATGGAGCGGTTGGAGCTTTACCGCAGTCATGTTCGTCCGCAGCTGGAATATTGCCCCTTTATCTTCAGTAATTTGCGGAAATCAGACCGCATATTGCTCGAAAAGGCTCAGCGGCGGTTTACCAAAATAGTAGCCCCACAAGGCCCAGCGATTACTTACCTACAGAGGTGTAACCATCTCAAACTCCAGCCTCTATGGCAGCGGCGCATTATCTTAAACCTGTGCTTCTTACATAAGTTAATATACCAAGCGGTGCACAGTAATATCCCCAGCCTGACACTGAGAAGAGGATCAGAATTCAACCTCCGAAACAAGCACCGCACAGTTGCCCCGCTGCCAGCGAGGAAGAAACTACGTTCACGTTTCTTCCTTGTCGCTTATGTAAATATCTGGAACAACTTACCTTCACAGCTGCGGGAGATTCACAATCCACAGATTTTCAAGCAGGAGGTACGAAAGTTTATGTGTCTGGATAACATAAGACGCCTTTTCAACATCTGTGATTCTGATGACAACCTTTTTGAGACCGGCCCCGATGGGGCATAGATCACAAATTGGTCAGCCCTAGCGCAACTTTGTATTGCGCTCAACTAGGCTCCATGACAGGAGCATCTTGGGCTCACAGGTCCTCCCCATATTTTGCGGTCACTGTCACACGACGCCCAGTTTCTTACTGCTCAACAGATCAGCACGTAAAGCAGCCTAGTACTATTGAATGGGAGCATCGTAAGCCTGTAAGCACTGACCAGATAGGATATTGCATAGCAATGGGGATGCAATCCGAACAGACAAACTTTACTTCACTTCTCCCTTCTCTTCTACACTTTGGTTCCTTCGTCTCCATCTTTACCCCTTAGTATTTTCCAAATACCTAGTCCACTAGGTCTCTTGCGAATACTTATACTTGTGACCCATGAGTCACGTCTACTAAAAACATTTTAACAACATTAAGCCTCATGTGAAATGCCAGGTTCTAGCGTTGTTGCCCTAATTGAAGCTTTTTCATTAAGTCTGAGCACTAGTTACTATAGTCAGCAGTTTCCAAACACTATCAGTAGGTAAGCCGCAAAATAAAAAATATATCTTTCTTATTGTTGACAATGAGCGCACTTTAAAAGTTCTAGACCCAAGAATCAGACACTTTGCTCTCCACTTATACTCTCTTGGCCCCATATACTTAGCTTTATCTGGTATACATGCGCCTTTCGCTATTGTCAACAGTAGTAGACAGGCATAAAGAAAACCAGATCCTCTACTTTAATTGCTTTTGCTCGTAAAACACTCGCATTTCCAGATTTCAATTCACTGGCACGAAAGCTAACCAATGACAGAGAGGCCCCTGACACACTGGCTGGCTGGAGCACCAGAAACATTCCATCACCACTTTTCTTATCTTGGCCGTCCGTGTGTCATTTCTCTTTTAGCTGGCTCCAAAGCCTACCATGCGCTATGCGTAATGGCGGGTGAACGACCAGCTCCCACTGGTTTTGTTACTATTCTACTCCTGATTTACCTTATCGCTCTTTGCTTAGGGTGCTAGAACAGCGCTTGCCAGGAAAATCACAAAAGAAATAGTCGGTGTGACATTAGAGTACCAGTTAACATTGCCAACTGGATGAACACCGCCTGCACTATCTTCGGAACTTAAAAATGGAGAGAAATAAAGCGAAATTCGTCAAACAGCTGCACAATAGTGTGCATCTACACATGAGGCATAACAATACCTCAAGTATGAGCAAGCTCAACCACCAGAAGTAGAGTTGTTAAAGCCCAACCAATGTAGACCAAAACGGATTTCACGCCCAAATGCAATTAGCCAAATTTCACTAAATTTTCCCATGCTTATTTCTTTATTATTGGTGGCAGGCTCCTATAGCTCACTGACGTTAGAGACAGAGCCACATGAATATAGAAAATCGGCTCTAAGGGATAAATCTTGTGATGTTTAGCTAAGTAATGCATGTATTTTGTAGGCCGGAATCTGTTAACGGATCTGAAAGATCCCCAGGGTTACTCAGGTAGACCTGGCTCATGCGGGCTTGTTGTAAGCTTTATAAAAGCTTAGAGGCTTAAAAATGCTAAACTCTATTTTACTGGTTGTTTATGTGGCTCAGTATCCCCTGAAAACGGTATGCTGTGGCCTTCTAACCGTGAGTTAATTACAAGCTCCACTGAATTCCCATGTAGGTATAATATTCCTTGCTGGATTTCTAGCGTTTTCGCGCAAGATCATCCCTTATCTTCATATATTTGTCATGTATGCCTGCAAAGTTTACTTTTCGGCCACCTGCGCAGTCCGTAGTTGTCGCAGGGTATTACGGGCTAATTAGAGCATTTCTGGATAGCTACGCCTATCTAGAACATACGCCGCTTCCCTACTTTTTATATTTTCTTTTCTTTTTTCTGCTATCTGCTTGCAAAGCAGAAAGCGATTTTTAGCGAAAAATAAAAATGGCCTTATTCGTAGACCATCATTTAATTGCGAATAACTCGCAAACTACTGCACGTATTGTGTTGCTTTTACATTCAACGTATTCACGCGCTAAAGCTGGTCCAGACCAGTGTAATTTTGTGCCACTTTAAGCGGCATTCTAACTGTAGAAAGGCTTTTTCTTTTATCTGAGAGTAACTCAGGTTGGAATTTTGCGCCGGAGAGCAATATCAGCGTAAGAAAAGTAGGACTGTATTATTTTGTTAATTAGTGTTTTTCTACTAAAGCACGCAGCTTTTTTTTCTCAACAAATTGTTTCTATTTTTGTCCGCATTTATCGGAATTGTTTTCAACTTTTCGTATGCCTTACAATCCCTTCACTCATTTCTTCCATGTTCGCACAATTTGGGCAACTGAGTGGCCAATTAATGTGCGATTAATTTAAAGTGCACTTTCGGCGAATTGGATTCTGTTCCAAGGAGAAAAGGCACAACTACACCTCCGCGAAATTTTCACAAAAGTACAAGGAGTTCAATATCACCCGCAGGAACCAGAAACATGTCAAGGTGGAGCCAGTGCTGACACACACACACACACTTGGATATCACACGCACGCTGAGAGCGTACATGTAACAACAGGGTGGTGAGGGGGGGGTCTACCAAATGCATTTTATTTATTTCTCTCACTGTCTATATTCTGTGCGCACGTGTGCGAGTGCGCGCACACACTCGGGGGTATTGGGGGGGGAGGGGTGGGGGGGGGGGGTGGGGGGATAGGGGAGGCGGGGAGAGGGGAGTGTCTCTCTTATTCGCTATCCGATGCAAGAGCATTCTCGGATTATGTAAGAGCATTGATCAGAACCCCTATTAGGGTGCAGCCTATCTAGCAGTCTAGGAAAAATTATAACACTATTAATATTATTCTTATTAATTATATAAAACGCGCCAGTTGTCACCCTTCGACTTCGCGAGCTGTACGCTGATGGCCAGCCTTGTAGAGAGGGTAGTCTAACTAAAACTATACATTTGCGTGTACAGAATTTAGAACTCACTCTCCGTTTAGCTTCTTGACGCTCATGATCTTAAAGTAACTCGCGGAGAGTCTTCATAACTATATTTGTATTATGCAGAAATTCATTGACTTATTTATCTCTTTCGTCGTCTTCATTCTTTTCGGAATCCGCCAACTCACAAGATCTGGGTG
>CALYDF020009145.1:0-11015 GCA_944474145.2 Dicrocoelium dendriticum
CGCGTGTGCGAATCGGGGTCACCAATATGTAGGACTAGTTAATACTAGTCCGAGACGATGCGCGGATATCAGAAGGCAACTGGAGTCGGACACAGCGGACTGTATTCAATGGGCCACAACAAGAAGCGGACGGATGAAGCGAGGCAAGAGCGTACACGTGAGCGCGGGAACTTACAAGGCAGTTGAGTGTCGAGCCGGTTGTAAGATTAAAACAAGAAGGAGTAATGTACAATCGGTCAACAATTAAATTGTACATGAAAGATAAGAGTTATCTTTTTGGGCGCTACACATCCTCATGAATTGTACTGTTGGAAAACAGGGATGTTTACTTTATCTATACGCATCACAGGGAACGAGAAATCATCCTTCGCTATAGTTCTCGGTTGCCACTCTAATGGTCAAAAACTACCACCCATGGTCATTTTCAAGAGAAAGACTTTACCAAAAAAAGGTTTCCTGTTAAGGTCATCGTCAAGGTCAACTCAAAAGACTGGATGGAGGAGGGGAAAATGAGCGAGTGGCTGAGAGAAGTTTACGTCAGGAGACCGGATGGCTTTTACCACACATTTCCGTCCTTGTTAATCTATGACTCAATGTGTGCCCGTCTAACCGAAAACATCAAACGCCGAGTGAAGAAAACTAATTCGGAGTTTGCCATCATTCCGGAAGGATTAACCAAAGAACTCCAACAGCGAGTCCAAAATTAAATTGCGAGCCGCGTGGGAGCATTGGATAACAGACAGTGAGCACACATCTACCAAGACAGGGAGGAAACGACAGGCTAGTCACACCAATATCCGCCATTGAATCTTCGATGTCTGGGCCAAGGTGTCGGACTGAACTATCGTCCGAGCTTTCACGAAGGTCGAAATCATCTATGAACAGCCAAGCAACAGCAACGAGAATGAAGCAGATAATGACCAGAGGGATCCGGGCTTGCTTGATGCCGCTATCGCCCAACTATTAAACTGCGACACGAAAGATGAAGAATTTGACGGATTTGTAGAAGAGCAGTGTTTTATGTGCATTACAAGCGAACAATATTGAGAGTTATTGTTAATGAATTGAATTAAGTATGACCTGCCTGTCATGTACGCGAATGACTTTGATCCGTTTACTTCAGCCGTGCGCGGATTGGTTACCACTCACACAGCCAGCCAATCAGCTGACACGCCACCGGTCTCGCAACACGAGTTTCCGTGAGTCTTGTACGTTCCTCAGATGATTGGTAAACCTCATGCTGTTCAGACGTCTTCTACTTGCTGGGATTACGTGTCTCGGAAGCGTGCGTTACATGCTTAACCGTTTTGTTTTATGCGCTTTATAATCCGGTGCGCCTTATACATGAAATTAGATCCGTTAACTGATACTGCGTCTTATAATCCAAAATACAGTAACCATCAAATCAAGCTGAAAATTGGTTTCTGGGTTGTTCGAACAGTCAGTCGAGCGCTCAGGGCTTGGCTATATATGGGAACTAAAGTAAACAGAAACCTATTACATAAAAGTTCCGATGACAATCAAATGGGTAAATAATGTCGTCCATTGGTCAAGGGAGCAGTAACGGACGTGTGTACCACATCTACACACACACACACACACACACACACACACACAGTTCGAGCTTTAAATGTTGGATATGTATAGCCTCAGCAACGGATTGGAAACTGGTTGGGGATGCCTTGCGTGAAACGTTCAGGTGGTGAGTATAGGACTTTAAAGTCATCCCCAGAGGTTATGTGGTCAAAATCAAGGAGGTGTGACATAATAAATTGGTCTGAGGATCTCATCTCGCTTTTGTGATTGTCGATATCCGAACATGAACTTCCCTTGAAAATTGGGACTACAACGGAGCGGCTCCAGCCTGCGTGGACCGTCTCTTGCTCCCACAGCTTCATTAGCAAGTTGTGCAATTTATTTACAAGAGCAAACCTCCCGAATTTGAAGAGAGCTGGAGGAAGTCGATCTGCTCCTGCGCTGTTCACTTTCAGCCGTTTGATCTCACATTCGATTTCTGCGCAAGAGAACTGATCCAAGGGGACGGACCAAGGAGAAGAGACACCAATGACAGATAAGGAAGATGACAATACTGGCTGACTAATCTGGTTTTTAACATGTTAGGCCCAACGCTCCAGGCGTTTTGACAAGTTGTGAACTGGCTGTCCACTCTTGTCGCAGATTGTCTCGCTAATATCGGGTCCTCTGCTACCCGTTTCGCGTATCAGACGGAGTAATTTTTGATGATTACCAACGGCAGTGGCTGTTTCCATTTCCAATGCACGATGTGACCACTAGGCTTTGCGGTTTCCCTTCAGGCTAGCACGCAGTTTCACCCTGAGGATTTTGTTTCGCTTTCAGCCGGAAAGTGTCGGTGAGCGTGCAACGTTCCGGAGACTGCGTAGAGATCCAAAGTCGAGGTTGGTAACTTGATTTGCCACATGAAAACATGCCTGCTACTAATAACTTCTGGAGGATACGTGACAAGTGACCTACAACTCTGTTCAGTGAGCGATTACTCAATCCGCATGGCCACGTAGTTCGATACGCATTCAGAACACTAGGTTTCGCCAGCTGGTTGGTATCAATGCGCTCACAGCGTCGGTTGCCGAAACGCACGCGGCGTTCGGTACATACAAGTGCGTGGTCGGAGTACACGCATGGGCTCCGAATCGAGCAGCATTTTGGACGCAGCGATGTGATCGACTTGGGTACATGGCTGGACCGACGCTGGTGGGGGCTATGTTACTCTTTTATGAGTGTGTGTTGGTAAGTAGTGTTTGCGAGAAATAGACGGACATACCGATCGCAGTCATCATTACGGGAGCCTACGACGCGTTGGACGTCAAGATGCAGCTAATCAGGGGGCAATGTTCCAACTTGGGCATTCAGATCGCATGCAAGCACCACAGTAGCTGAGACGAGCTCGTTCAGTTGGTGATAAGATTCAGCACTCACTGAGTCAGTGCTACGGTTTGTGGAGGCGTAGGCCGCGATGACAAAGCACCGTTTGTCCCTGCACGACTTCGAAGCCTGAAAAGAGCCAGCCAATCTGACGGCGCACATCCGGATGTTGACTGGGATCCAGAGAAGCTTCAGCCTGGCTTGACCGGCATTTAAAGCTACACCATCTTCGGACAAGTGTGATGAGAAAGTGCCGTCAATGTCGCAGGTGGGGATCACAGGATGATTACAGTATTGAAGTCTTGCAGGCGGGTTTCTGATAAGCAGCAGATATCGATTGACAGGGTCCCTAATATTCGGGCAAGTGCTACCTGCTGGTCAATCTGCAACCATGTGCGCACCTTGAGGCATGTCAATCTTTGCGAGAGTCGAGAACTTTAAAGAGAAATGGATAAACTGGCTTGGTTGAATATGGACTCGTCGAATGGACTGGAGCGATGCCCTACGATTGTGTGCGAGTCGAAAGTAGAAGATAAACGATTAGTGAAACAAAATTGAGGAGGGTCAAGAATTGGGAGGTTGAAGACAGGGGGTAAAATTGAAGTTGGAGCGTGATGATAAGGATTTGAAAGCACAAGAGGAGGAATGAGAATATGGGAAGGGTGAGCAGTTGCATCCAAACCACTACCCACTCTGCTCGATGCGGCAGATGTGGCGCCGTTATTTATCATCTGCGACAGCCAGAGCGTCAAGGAATTGTTCGAAAGGAAATTAGTAGTATCGCGTGGACAAAATATTGTCAGGCTGCTCAGGTCAAGATAGAACGATTAGGGTTCTTAACCACAGGGTTTGGTTTAGAAGCTGACTGCAAGGAAGCGAGGCTTTGCCACTGAAATACAAACAGTTCGTTCAACGGAGTAAGGAATCACCCTCTAACCCCCAACCTAGAGGGCCAGGAGTCTGTGTTTGTTTGGTCTCTAACCATTAACCAATCTGGTATGGGTGAATCGGAAGATGGAAAAAGCACCACCAATCAGCATAGCTCAATGGGTCGCTGAGGCATGTAAACCATCGCACATCCATCGATGATACTGATAAATTAGTTCAGCCGCACCGCGTTCTTTTTGGTTTTCCTAGCATTTACCAATCAGTAGTTTCTCACTCATACTTTACTTCGTGTTGCATGTGAGCCATGTCGCACCGATTCACCCGATAGACTTTGTTTCGTACTGTCTTGTTCTTGCCTAACTGCGGTCTGGGGGCTGCTTTGATTGGATTCGTTAGTACGAATGAAGCACGTTAAGTTCCCGTCTCACCGTGACAAACTTTGGGGGTGTTTGGTTGCATATGGTTTGCGCTGCTATCGATCCCCACCTTTAGGAAGGTCTTCAGCGTACAACATGCATAGAATGACGCGCAGTGCTGCACGCTTAGGCATGCGTTTTGCACTTTGAAAGTGCAAAGTACTGCTTCAGGACTGATCGACACACTTCCGGTTCTAGCTATCATCGAACAGCCCTTGGAAGTAGTGGATCGGTTCAGTTACCTTGGTAGCTGTGTCACCTCTGGTGGCCACATCACTGTAGTTACTTCGCCTGTGTGGCTATGCAGAGGCTTAACCAACTATGGTGAGAGCGGATATCAGCCTAGCAGTGAAAAGTAGGATGCATAACGTTGCGACAGGACCAGACTTACGGTATGGATCAAAGACCTGGTCAGTTCGCAGTGAAGATACTAAACGCATGGCCGTGTTTGATCACCGGTGCTTGCAAAGTACTGCGCACCTTTGCTAGGAACACCGGATGTGTAATGCTGAGAAATTCCTGCTGAGTTTTGGCAAGAAACCTTCTGGTGCCTCACTGGAGTGTTTATTAAACCTTAATTGCTTACGTTGGCTAGAACATGTCCTCCGTATGCCCGCTGATCGGCTTCCTCGGCGTGCATTACACGCCGTGGTGGCACCACATTGGGCGAAACTACGAGGTGGCTAGTCCATGACATGGCTTAGAATTCTGAAGAAACTGACTGAGACTTGGTCAGGCTGGTGTGCGCCGTCTTCCTGGATGCGGGCCTCGGTATGGCCCACACCAATGGTTGGTGTAGCGGTTGTGCGTGCCCAATATTTTATCTCCCTTTTTATCACTTCCGTTATTGACCACTTTGTACTGCTTGTTTAAATTAAGGAATTCTGAATACAACATTTTTAACACGCTCGCATCGTGCTGGTTTGGTTTGTTGATTCCTGTGCTTGTGGTGTCGCTACGTCTTTCAACTAGTCGGATACATCAGTACGGATCACCAGTCGGCACCTAACAGATAGTAACTGGAGGAAGGATGATAACGCAAGTGTGCCTGATAGTTCTTCTATTGGGAGTTTTTTACCTAAGATTTTCTTTTGCCTCAGGACCCCAACTTTGTAGGTAACGTTCCACTACATTAATTGGTGACCCCGTAACTTTTGAACAGGTTTTCTTTCTTCACCATGTCCTAGCGTCCTTTTGTGAACAATTATCTGGATATTCCGTTGCATGTTCCTTGTCTACTTTCGACGTGTCAAATCCATGCGTTTGGTTCTCATAAGATCACATCACAGTCTACAATGCTTGCATATGCTACTGCTCATTTGCCTACACACGTTGCTTCAGAAGTCATCGATATCTCCTACCCAATGCCGATTGACGCACCTTATGACAACCTTAAGGCAACTATATTAAAGGGCACTACTGTATCTGACGAAGCACGCCTCCAACAGCTACTCTCTGGCGTCGAGCTAGGTGATCGCGCACCGTCCCATCTCCTCCGACACATGCGATTACTTGTCGGTTCATCAACCTTAGACGATTGCATCCTTCACAAAATGGAGTATCTTCCAGCAAACACGACGGCGATACTATCTGGTTTGACTGCCTTTCCACTTGATAAGCTGGCTGAAGCAGCCGACAAAGTGCACGAGTTTCTTTAAAAAAGCTATGAATCATGTGGCTGAGGCATTCACTGCAAGCACTTCGGCTGGTATCACACTCGATGCCATAAATGAGACTCCCAAATTTGGAACTCGGTATTTCTCGCCTTAGCTGCGGTCGAATGCCAAACCAAAGATCTTCTTCCATAAACAGTCCTCGGAGCAACTCGCGCGGACGATCATCGCGCTCTTACTGCTACTTCCATTACCGTTTTGGTAATGCCGCAGGAAACTGCTGCCCAGGGTGCACTCACCCAAAGGCTTGCGCTAAATCTAATTCGGAAAAGGAGGGCTAGCCAGTAAGAGCGACGGCCGCGACTGGCCAAATTATCAGTCGCCTCCTGTACGTATTCGATTCCACGACCAAATTCCAGTTTTTGGTTGACACCGGCGCGGAGATAAGCCTTATACCCCGTTCCGTGGAAAAACGTTCGCTACAACCGGCCGAAATGACGTGACGTGCTGCTAACCAGACGAAGATCGAGACTTATAGCCAAGAACTTCTCACGCTGTCATGGACTAGATCGAAAATTTCTTTTCATTTTTATAATCGCCGACGTACAGAAATCTATCATCGGCATTGATTTTCTTAGCAAATTTGTAGTAGGTCTGTGTTGTGGGAAGTTTCCTGATGACACTACTTCGTTAACTGGTTCCGGCAAGCCTACTGCAGTCAATGCCATCGTACTTCGAGTTCGTATGCCAGAAGGTTCGCAGTATTCCGCATTGTTGCAGCCTTTTCCACCACTTGTCGGAGTAAGTAACGATGCGACGGAACCAAAGCACGATGTGTAACATCACATCGTCACAAGTGATCTACCCGTGAAGACGAAACCACGACTCACACCTGAAAATCTACAGGCTGCTAAAGAGTCCGAGCACAGGCTTAGGCTTGGGAGCATTTGTCGTTCAAGCAGTTCTTGGTCATGTTTACATCTTTGCTTAAAAACACCGGTGATTGGAGTCCATGTGGCGACTACCGAGCATTGAACAACGCCACGGTTCTCAATAGATGTCTGATTCCTCACATATGAAATTTTGCCTTAGGATTGGCTGGAAAATCGATCGTTTCCAAGATTGATCTTGTCATGGAGTACCAACAAATTTCAGGAAGATATCGCAAAAACGGCAGTGACCACCAACCTTTGGCTTCTATGTGTTCTTCCGTATGCTATTCGGTCTCCATAATGCCGGGTAATCTTTCCAACGGTTCATGGACCAAGTTCTCTGTGGTCCCGACTTGTTTTCGTCTACAGTGATGGTGTTAATTGCAAGTGCTTCGACAGAGGGACACTTAATACATCAACGAAAAGTTTTCGAACATTTCAATCACCATGGTAGTACCATTTACCCGACAAATGCGTATTCGGCCAAACTTCCAAAGACTTTTTAGGTTACGGAATCGACAGTAACGGACTTAGTCCCCAGAATGAAAAAAACGCAAGTTATCGTGAATTATCCTTCGCCTCGATCCGTTAAGAGCCAACGCCGTTTTCTCGATATGATTAATTACTAAGGACTGTTTATACATGACTGCGCTGCAAATCTTCAGTCTTTAACTGACTAGCTCAAAGGCAATGCCAAGAAGTTCATGTTCACTAGAGAGGCCAAACTAGCGTTCAACGCAGTCAAGCAAAATCTGAGCCAAGCCACTTCCCTCGCGTACATGAGAACGGACGACAACCCGAATGTTTAGTGTTGGAATGTACACAATGTACTACCGAAGAATTAGAAGGGAGTTGATCCTCAATTATCGTCTTTTGATGGGTAAGATCAGTCTAAACTTGTCTTGGCTATTCAGTCTCACTGAGTTGCCTAGTCTCTGCGTACACCCGTTGAAGCTGGACAAACTGTCCTGACCGCGTTAGGACGGAGACTGGTTGGTCGCGTCAAATTATTGAACGTTAGAACTCATTTCCGGTTACATGCAATACAAAACCTTTCTTTTCTCCTAAACCTTCAATGTTACTGAACTTTTTCCCAGTTCCTCATTATTTGGTTGATAATCATCTCCTTACCTTCTTAACATAGCCTTCACTCTATTCACGTAGCTGGCCCAGAAGGGAATTCTGGGCAGGAAATGTGGGTAGTAACTAGTTGACCAGGGTTTGGTGCGTTTTTGTTTTAGACCTATTAAAATATCAAACCAACTATCAATTCCTAGTTCAACCATAAGCATAAGTAGGAACATCAAGGGATGATCCTATCGTTCCGGTCTCAAGTGAACTTTAATTCATTGCCGGATTCCGACTGTTTGCATCCGTGGCTGAGCACACTGCTGATTCTCTCTGTCAGGCATTTCGGCTCTCTTACCATTGGCCGCCTGCCTACTGATTGGAAAATCGGCATTGTAAAGCTCATAACCAAAAGCGGGGATCAGCAAGAAGCCGTTAACCGGACCGATCTGCTTAATATCAGTCCTCTGTAAGGTCATGGAGAGAATGCTTGGACGCTCACGTCAACAACACTTTGGAGACCTAAGTGTCATCTCGCCAGCCCAGCATCGGTTTAGGAGGGCTCGCTTCTGCATCCCAAACCTAATAGTTGCTAGAGAAAGGTGGGCAAAATCGTCCATATTGCTGAGTTCAACAAAACGTTTCATAAAGTCCCCCATGAACGGTTCCCTCCCAAACTAGAAATGGTATCTCCGGAAATGTTCGTTCTTGAATTGCTGATTTCAAAAGAAGCCGTACGATACGAGTGAAGATGATCAGTAGGGTGTTACAAGGCCCGGAACTATGCAAAATCCTTAGCATCTTCCGACTGCGCTTCAAGTTGATTGCTCAACCTATGTTAACGATCTGAAGCTAGAAGTATAGGTATACAGCCTCAATGATGTTGACAGATTGCAGGCGACATTTAACATGTTTCAAGACTGGTCAATCTTCCGGAGGTTACCTATACATCGCGAAAAGTGCATTGTTCTCCAATTGGCGCTGCTGATTCACCCGGCACTAACCACATCGTTGGTTCCTACTGCAATTGTCCTCTGCGGAACTATGTTTCGCAATGGCCAAACTCATCTCCGCAATTCTCAGGAAGCGACGGTCGATAAAAGATGTGCCTCCTACTCTATATCATTCAATGAAAGGGATCTTGAGCGAAGGATCACAGCATCATTATGTCCTCAGGTCTTCGAATAACCCAAGTCACTACTGCCAACAGGATGTTTTGGGCTAAAGGTCATTAATTCGGATTGTAGAGAGCAGAACGGGGTCCCTTGTCAGCTCCTTTACTTCCGTTCACTTGTGGAAACCGCGAGCCATTGCGAAGTGGTTTTCCACAAGAGGCCGTAAAAAGTACATTAGAAACAGCAAAGTCCCAGCTTACACAGCAGGTGAGAATCCAAAAGTCGCTTGAAACATTCCTCTTTCTGGGCATCGATTACAGATCTCTGTAAGCCGTTTCAGTTAGTTACAACGCCAGTTGTTAGAGCGGGAACAGAATGAATTCGGAGTCTGCTTGGTTTAAAAATTTTTCAACTGCGACCCCGAGTTGAACTATTAGCGTTGGCGTCATGCAAGATGCCCATGTATCGTCGACCCCAGGAAGAAAATCAAGAGCGGTAGGCGAAAAGCAAACAATTGTTTTCGATTATCTTCAGCAGGCTTTGAAGGTAATAAACATGACAGTGATGTTGACTATCATTTGTTTGTACAAAAAAAGGAGTAAATAACCTGGGATGTCCCTAGGGCCAAGGTCATCCTCACACACGCGTGACGTGCGTGCTACTGGTTCATTTGGATTATTTCCCTCTATCCTCTCTCCATCTTCGCGCAGAGTTGTCACTGTACGCTCATTCGAACCGGATTTACCAGCTCTACGCAGTGATCCATCATACGTGGAAATATCTTCTACGATTAGAGGCTGTGCCATCACTAACCGTTTCCACTGGCATCTGTGATTAAGCGCAAGCGTTTAATTCAATCGTATTGAGCCGATTGCCTTTCCGTGTGACACCATTCGATACAGAATTCTCAAGGCAGGCCGAAAAGCCTAAGCTTACTCCGATCCAGTGTTTCTCAACACAGCTGTGAAAGAATCTGTGTTCAGCGCTCTGTTCAGGTTGCAGTCTCTCGCCATTCCTTGTGACCTTGTCAGCCAGTGCGGCTGCATAACCCATCACACGGACCGCGCGACCACGCCGACCGCTCATTTGACCTTGCAACCACCACGCTCGCCTGACCGATGTGCGCCGCTCTCAAAGCTGTAAAAGTACAGAACGCTAACCAACCCACTGGGTCAGGTAACGACACCAAATTGAATGGCAGAAAGGCGAAACCGAAGAGACTCCCATCGAAAGGCATTTGAGGGTTAGGAGAATGTCATCGGGTAGTAAAAATCGGTCTGGCTTGTTCACACTGTTTGGAATGGTACCATACGAAATGTGCAAATGTGTCCCAACAACAGTTACGGGAGCGAAATAGCTCCCAAGATGCATTTTGGTTCTGTGCTGCGTGTTCCACCATCCCCCTCGTTAAGTGCTTGCTTATCCTAGCTGAGAAATGCGACCGGTTAATCGCAGAAGCAGAGCAGAGGATCAACAATAAGCTTACATCAATGGAAGCGAGTATGCACCACAGAAGCGTAGCGGCTGCTAAGCAACGGAATGCTGAACAATCCGCTTCCCCTACACCGCAATCAGCCACCTCTCCATCTCTGTTGTCTTCTCCAACTTTGGTAGGACGCCGGGCGAAAACAGACTGTACCTAGGTGAATCAAACAGTACTCACAGCAACAAAAATCAGGCACCATTCAAAACGTCTGGTTAAGCAAATTCTTCTAGACCTGAAATCTAGCATTAACAAGAACGAAGCAGCCAAACACCAACCTTTGGTACCTGTAGCTCAAATATCTCTTGTCGAGACTAAGCCTCCCAGAACATCGGTTACATATGCAGAAATCGCTGCAAGGGTCCACCGAGAGGCCGCCGTTACGTCCTCTGCCATTGTAAACACAGTTAACGCAAATGGAGAGAAAAAGAGCAAGCAATCACTTGTCAACAAGTCAAGACAAATGAGTACCATACCTTGTAGATCGACGAAAAAGGGATCCAACAACAGTGCCCGGACTGTTGTATGCTCAAATGTCCCTGAACCTACCGCCATCACATTGCGGGATAAGTTATCAGACGACCAAGACCAATGGAACT
>CALYDF020009146.1:0-11069 GCA_944474145.2 Dicrocoelium dendriticum
CACGCTGATCCAGAGAGCACTATCGATTTGTTTACTGCATCCAAAGTGTGCAGACGTTGAGTTTATCCAACTTTCGCACTGTCACCATATGGTGCAACCCTGAAAACCATAGCCCTACTGAGCACAATTGCATGGATAAGTCAGCTTCAGGTCAGAGCATAATCTACAGGAGTAACAAGGTTGACCGCTAGCTAAAATTGTGCAAAATATAACGGAACAGCTCACTGTCTCACCTTAAATTTGGTGACAGTCTAAATCTGTTTATGCTAATTAATAACGCCCACCAACTTATTCTCATCACTACTGTTAAGAGGGAGTAAATTGAGATGAAATCCGACCACAAATCTCAGTGATTCCCATTTCAACACACTGCGCCAATTTGTGGGAGCAAAGGAAAATGGTTTTGTCCTTGTGGCCCATCAAACTTGGTACACTATCTGACAGGTTTTTACAGGATTGTATTCCCTTAGACTTGTTGGTGCTCAGTGTTCTCATGACCGTTGGATTAATTTACACTAACGACTGTGGATTCTATATCTCATTTTTAAATTTGAAGTGAGTTGTCTTTTACTGACCAGGCCTCAAGGTCATTGATGTACTACTCCGTCAATCACTTGAAAATATTACGTGTTACTGCGTTAATTCGGGGCCTCATTGAATGCGGCTAAAAAGTCAGTAACAACTGCAAAAGTAATAGGAATAAAAGTCTTGAAAAAGTTGCAAGTATCGTGCTTTCTGGAAATCTATCCTTAGCTTAGGCCATGTCCAATTCAATTTCTGGTAGGCGTCTCTGCGCTTCCGCCTTCAATACGCATAGTACTTGCGTTTTCATATGCGCCGGTAAAATCAGTATGGCTGAAGAGCTACGGGAAATATACCTATGCTCAATTTTATCAATTACCTGTAGAGCAGAATATGACCTGTCGACAACCTGATAATCGCTAGTCGGTTAATTGTCTGGATTGTTCACTTGCCACGGATTTTCCAACACATTCATAATGCATAGTCCAACGTGATCACACAATGGACAATCGTTTATCATTGTGTTCCAAATGTCAAACTTTACACTTTACGGGTACAGTAAGCGGCCAAGCGCTGGTAATCTTTTGATGCACACTTATCCACCGAACTGGAGACATACTCAATAATTCGCCACCATAGCAATGATCCGTAGCAAACACACAATTCGCACACGTCTAGCACGAATTGCCTCATGTATGGACTGAACCTTTATCCTGCGCTGCATTGGCCCTCTAAGTGTCGTGCTAGTTAGCATTGGACAACTGGTCAACCTGGAGTTGAGTAATCTAGAAATCGATTACAAGGAACAGGATGTAGGTAGCAAAAGCGACAGTGGCATTTTCGAATAGTCTGGTGAGCAACGCCATGGTGAGTAAGTAGTGATGTGAATGGCGGCCGAATAATAATAATACGAAGAGAAAGATGCCGTAGCTCTCCGTCTCCATTTAGCACCGTACTAAAATCCACTTGAGAAGGTAGCAAGTTTTTCATAAGTCCTAATGAATATTACAGTGTATTGTGTAACGCGTGAAACGATCGCAATATATAACCGAGTTACTGTACCTAATAAAAGGTAGGTTAGATGTGGCTCATCCGTCTAGGGCGAGTGCAAAAAGGTTACTCCATCGACTGGATAGCGGAACAACCTCCACGCGGTGCCAGTGGGGTGGTCCGCGTTATTCTTGTTCAAGCAAATATTTCGATGGCAGTGTTCCAGAACTTGGCGCGTTTTCGCTTGGCAAGTTTTCTCCTTATAAAATACCACAAATCTGTGTCTACATACATGGGACTTGAGGGATTTGCCTCTCTACAAAATACGTACACTGCCTGTAGCTATTCCGGAGATCCCACCAAATTCAAGAATGTCAGGCACTTCGGAGATGGTAGGTGATTCCTTCCCTTGTTGCAGAATTCACTGAACACAGCCACAACTTCAGCCTAAAAGTAAAAATGCACTCAACATGAGTAAACTCACAAGCATTTACATGTATACGTACAACCTAAATCTAATATGTACTGGGACAATTTAATATTCGTGTGCACTTATTGTTCATATGTGTGTATTATTATGATCATGACTTTTGGTGTTTCTCCCTCTGTTTGGGGAGAAAATGCTTAAGAATAGATTAAGCTAATTATTCTAGAGTGAAACTGTACTCATAAGAGAAGTGCTTGCGCTATAGAATAAGGATGACATAAAGAATATGACGGATATGGAGTCAGCAACTTTAGAACTTAGCAGGGAAATGGTGCGATTAAGTCCATTGATTTTATTCGCTCAGCTAAGTTAAAGTCCGCAGTGGAAAAACTGGAATTATATTTACACACAATTTAAGGAAGAAGTAGATACACAGTAAAACAGTGGCGACTTAGCGTTGCTTTGGGCCGTGAATGCCGTCTACTATATCCACTACGGGCTATCTGTGTCTGAAGATAAACCAGACCCAGTCAGATCGTCTCTTGTCCGAAGTGAGCGCGAACCAATAGGTATGTCGAACCTCCAAGCAGTCCGTCGTAAATAACTATTTATTTGACCTGTTCGCTTGTTCTGCATGTAACATATCTAGATCAATTAATCAGTGCCTAGAATGCTACCTGTGCCCAAATATTTCTCTTTGGATATTACATTGCGTTGCCGCTTTCCAGGAATCAACATTGGTTACTTGTCTGAATCTCAGTGCGTTCACCCGAAGGCGGTATCAGTAAAATGGGGTGTATACAGACACTTGACATGCGCTATTTAACCTCATATTGCAACCCGCAATAAGCCACTGTGTCACATGAGATAAAATATTATAACAGCCATCTGTTGAATGAGAACGTGTGACACGAAGATAGGTTAGTGCTGCCTGTACTTCGGGGAGCCCCATTTGGACATCGATCCCGCAGATAATGGTGTCACGCGTGCGTAAATATGATCAGTCTGTCAACCTGAAGTGTGGCGCCTACAAATGCTTCTAGGTCGTTTCCATATAATCATTCTATATGATGAGGAGCACCACCCGCTGCGAGTAGAGATATCAGCTGATATAACAATGGTCCCGGTTTAGAGTTGCAGTACGGCATTCCTGCAATTGTGTATGCACTGCCACAAATGTAATGAAGGAACAGTAGCCCTCGTGGATGATAACACTACAAAAAGGCATGAGTTTACATTGAATGCAAGCATAACGGTCATCTCCCTATGGTTTTGGAAAACCGCACGTACAATTATATGCAAACAAGACGACTGTGGGCGTTTAGTTATCGTTTGGACTGGAACCATATGGCATTCATAAATTTAGTCCGAAGTGAGGGTATCAACAATAGATAGAGACAGATGTAGGAATAAGGAAGCAAATGCTATCACTGTACTAACCAGGTGGAATGATGCACAAATAATTGGTACAGTAAAACATTGATGCTTTTTCATTTGTGTTTACCGTAGATGCTCTCTAGGATATATTTGTTGGAAGGCGGTAATATCACACGTTCTCTGATGGTCTCGTTGACGCCATCACACGAGCAATACATCTTATATATCCCACTGCGTCCTGGCCTACATTCGAGCATGGAAAAAGTGTTCAAATTTTTTTAACAAATTTACAAGAAGTAGTATACAAAACATCCCATTTCGCAACCGCATGCAGATGTGGTTATAAGCTATTTGCTAACAATCCGTCACCATATATCACGGCTGCAGCAATTGTGCGCTACAAATCAATTGCAATTGTGCACGGATTTATGTTTTGATGAAATATACTAAAGGACCACCGTACTATTACAGTAGCAGGTATCTACTTCTATGTCAATCCAGAGGATTGGTCATTTCAAATGCAAAATCTAGGAGGCACCTATGCACATTCAACCTCTAAGCTCGATAATGGCTGCCTTTTCTTAATCGTACCTAAGTCCACTATGACGGATGAACAACCTTTAATCTGGCTACACTTTCTCTCGTTACTAAAATGTAGAGCAGTAGAGGTAGTAACAATATCGTGAAATTTGTCACAGTTTTCCTATCTCGTCCTTCCTGTGCTACTTTCCTATTAAATATTTGCTACATGGCGCACTGCAAGGAGGCCAGAGCTGCGGCGTTAAAATTCTACCCGAGAGCAAACTCGTAGACTAGAACTATGCTGGTGACATTGCCTTAATGTGGAACAAATCTTATATTTTGCAACATATTCTATACCGTTGGGCGATAGAGACATCTATCTATTGTCTGTATTTTTCTCCGTCCAAGTGTAATGTTTTGCTAAAGGATTGGCAAGTACCTGTGTCGACACTCACCATTTCAGGGGCCAGCATAGAAATTCGTAAAGGTTTTACTTACCACGAGACTTGAATCACAGCTCGTAACGGTATTGGCGATAAAGATTTCATAACAAATTATTAAAACTTGCCTTGCAGTTATCAAACTGATGCACCTGTGGCCTCGTTGCGATGTCAACCCCAAGTTTAAAGGCCGGGTGTATAATGTCACCATCCGTGTTGTCTTAATTTACGGCAGCAAGTATTGGCTTGTTTGATGGGAAGATTTGAGACGACTGTCTAACTTCAACAACTGCTGCTAGAGTTGGATTACACACGTATGGTGGCAACACCATGTGAACAACGCGGAAGTTAGAGGCAGTCATGCAAGCAGACGGTCTTGTCTCCAGAGCATAATCATCTAGCATCGCTTGCGTTGGTTCGGTCACGCACTGCGCACGCCGGCCCACCGCCTTCCACGTCGCACATTCTTTGTACGTCCTGGACGCGAATGAACAAAGAGCCGCGACGGAAAACCGGTGACCTAGAGCATTAGGATACTAACTTTGTGTCTAGAGTCAGTTTGATTTTTGCCTCACCCAGGCTGGGGGCCACGTGTATCGGATTCCCAATGATTGGAAGCCTTGGAGGCTATTTCTCCAAATATTCCGGCAATAGACAATGCTGCTCTACCATCTCTTTATCTAGTAATTAGTGCGTTTGAACAAAACACGCAATGACAAAAAAGTCACAAAAGCGCGTGTGTGAAACGAAATCCAATTTTTCCAAAATTTTACTCTTTCACTTTACTTTGTACATTATACACACATTTCTTTACCTCCATGCTTCACATGACGCCTTTCGGTTAACGTGATATATATATAAATATGTATATATAGTCTTTTGCTACGTAGGCATAGAGCTATCCAAAATAAGGGAGATAAACAGTAGTTAGAAGCTACAAATTTTGAATAAAGGATAGAGAATATGTTTTCACCCTGCAAGTTAGCAGCCTTTAGATATCACTGATATACTATAAGAAAAGGATAGTAAAGATAAGGTGATCTGTGCACCCATCTCTACACACAACGAACAATTTTTTGTCTATTTACAATTTTTAGGTATGCATGACAATCAACTTACGACTCGATACTTGGGGCTGGATAATGTACGCTGACACAAACCAACCTCGTCTATAAGGATTGTTACAAACGTAAAGGAAGTAGTATAGGACTTCTGTAAAGCACTCATACGGCGTTCAATTCGTAGTTTGGTTTCCACTAACTAAAGGATACAAATTAGCTAAGAAACAGGTTGTATGATCGATAAATTCTCATGAGGCTCGGGTGACACTTACAAACGCCCGCTTCAAGCAAGTAATGAAGTAGCGACGTTGACTACGGTACTATTGGATGAGAATAAACATACAATAGCTGCCTTCCTCAGCAATACATGTACAGTTTCGAAACAACCGCCATTCATAATATTCAAAAGGCATGCAAACGGTACTTGATATCGTGTCTAAAGCGTCGAATAATACCGAGTCAACGATCTGACAAAAACCTTTGTTTCATTAGGTGAGTTAACCTTTACTTCATTAGTTCGCTATGCAGTGTATGAAAGGGAACACGATCCGCTGAGCTCTTGGGATGGCTTGGCCCAGTTACACAGTGGAGGGAAGGAGGACCTTGGAGGTGCGCGACCCTAAGGCGGCGGATTCATTCAGCCTAATGTGTGTGTGGCAGGTGTTCTGGACGGGTTACACAGTGTGTGTGGATGGTTTCCACAGTGCGAATTGAAGTAAAGCCATGGCAACATCGATACGAGATCAAACGGTGGATAATCGGTAAGTCGGTGTTTATCAGATGGAGCAGGTGTCTGCATGATAATTGCATAATAAAGGTAGGAATTCGTCTCATCTACACTCACTCAGACAGTCGTCACACGTCCGGAAAAGCGCTGTACATGCGTTTCATCCTTTCGGGAATCGTCAGCAGTGCGCATTCCATCAGACCCTGGTAAGGCATAATACTTACGTCGGTTGGCATGTAGCGTAACCATGGACCAGGGGGTGAATAAGTGAATGGTTTATAAGAGCCAAGTGTTAAATCGCGGCACCCATCTTGCGAATTTCGTGATAAATTCCATGCTTGCAGTCTGCCTCAAATACGAAGAATGCTCTTCGCATTCAGCAAACGTTAGTCTCTTGTTCTGATTCGCTCTAATCCAGCTCCATCTGCTTTGGGAGCATTACAGGTCTTAGACAGGTACGCATGAAATCTACCACTTCGGCAAGTTGAAAACACAGTGGTCGTCCCTGGAGCAGCAGATCCGAACATCCACCGCTTACTTGCGGAGAATCGACAGCCGAAACTATATCATGTTTCCTTTATATCCTCCCAGTAAACACATCTTATTTTCATTTCTCTTGAAAATAACGTCCCTTGTCTTCACAACCGCAGTTCGCACAAAATCATCCCATGATGTTAGGTAATCCGTAATTAATCCTAATGGCCACTACACTCGTGTCAATGTTGCGAAAACGAATAAACCGACGTCGCCACACATAAACTTTCCTTCTCTTCTCATCCACTTTCCTCTCTGATGTAGCATCGGTAAATACTCTGTGGTTCACCGCTACCAAAATACCAATGTCATTTTGTTTACTTGCTTCCAGCTTTGGGCGGATAATTTCTGCAGTCTTAATGGCATGAGCTGTCTCGTGTTCTGCCGCAGCAGTAGTTGATCGTTTCGTGTAATTGCTGGTTGGTCACAAACATCCACGGTTTGCTGGACAAGTGGTCTAAAGCTGATGACACGCTCAGCTTCTGTGTGAAAGATAGATAACCAAAGTTTCATACTTAAGAGGATGCAGAACTGCAATTTAAATCTGTAATCTTCCAACGGATCTTATCATTCTCTCCCAAACACCAACCGAAGATTTGTAGACGGAATGTTGAATTGTCATTGCATATTACGACTTAAAATTTTGTCGTTGCTGTTACCTTGGTACTAATTCCATATTACTCGACGCAGTTCAGTAACGGTACCAACAAAATTCGAGCCGTTATCGTTCAAAAATTCCTCTTAGCACCTCTGATTTCAAAAGTTCTCATGTGCGCCATGATGAATGAATCGGTACTCCTTTAGTTAGACAGTTCTCTAGAGACATCTCGCATTTGAAAACAGCTGAACAAGCAAATATAGCGCTCCTTCTGTATTGGAACATAGTTAACAATCAGAGATACGAAATAGTTAACACCCGCGTTAGTGAAAAACTTCCATTTTTGCACTCTGAACATCAGCAATGGTGACATCATTTGCCGCCCAACGGTTGTTAGTTGCCACCCACATGTCCAGCATTTCCCGATGACCCATTTGACAGCTGAAGTTCTGTGAACGATCCACTATTTACGTCGAATGCTCGCAAGTAGTTGGGTAACTCCTGAGTGACCTAGAAGAGGATAGATGTTGACTAGCATACAGATCACTGTAAGTTTAGCTGGTATAATCACTAAAGATGCCAGGTAAGGCTCACGCGAGTAAAGCGACAACCGGCTGCCAACACAGTGTAATCCGTTGAAGTAAAACCGGACAGAAACGCATTAATGCACTTCTTTTCAGAATTGCTCTCCAATATCGCCCACTCCCATTCCCTCTCATCAACCAATGTGCAATCTTCTCTGTACACTGGACGCTGTACAGTCCGGATGACCTCTAGCTTTGCTTATGTAATTTCACTAAATTTCAACAATCAATGTGGCTGATCAGTAGTATCATGGTCAACACTTTTGCTCTGGATGTACATTTTGAATTGCGAAATCCATGCAACAAGTTTCAGAAAATTTACCGAATCAGAGTAACGGTTGAATAACGCATGTAAAGGTTAGTCTTCTGTCAATGCCTACACTTGAGTGGCAAAAGCTTGAACTCTATGATATCCGGGGTTGTGGTGGCTATTCGGAAGGTCGGCCATTCATTGTCATGTATCCACGAAAGCTCCGGACCATATAGCCACTGTTTCAATCGCCCACGAGATGAGATACCTCTGGAAAACAGAGGAGTTGACTGATGCTCTGGCAAATGTAACTGCACTGGTCGGGCTTGGAATATTCATCAATAGCTGACGAACGATTTGACTCTGCATTGCCTTTGTTCAATTGGAAACTGCTCAGACTCGACTCACCCTGCTACTCGAGACGCACTCCCGCCAAATGCCAATCACGGATGGCTTACATTTGCGTTGCAGGATTGTGATTACTAACTTCTGCAAATTTACTCTTGATCGTACCAAGGAGAAATGCAAGGTCCGGTGGCAGAATTCACTACTTGACCACCGCGACGAGCCTGCTTATCGTGACCCAAATAAGTACGGTGCAAACCTGTCAAATGTTCCCCTTGATGCCTTAAAACTGGAAGCATCATCGCTCGGAATGGATTACAAAGTCCCACCTGGTAAGCTAAACCGCTTGTTCATAGAGGCGCAGTTTGAAACTTTTATGACCAGTTAGCAGGATTACAGGCGTCTTGTACAGATATGTCAAACTGGTTTAGGAACAAAGTAACTGATATCGCCCATGCGGTCACAATGACACCAGTGCGTGAGAAGTGTTTGCTTACAATCCGTCACCTTCGTGCACTACGAGAGCTGAGGAAGAAGGGGGTGATTGTACTTAAACCAGACAATGAATAAAGAACCGTCATTATGTGCAAGGAAGGGTACACACAGTAAATGCAAGATTTACTGAGTAATGCTCGCAAACGTAAACGCCTTACAATAGCACAGGACGTTAATGAAGTGGAAAGACGCGTCGCGGAAAAACTAAATTTGCTTCTTTTACACCGCGAGATTAATAGTGAGGTATATAACACCCTAAAACCTCAGCTATACGAGATGCCGAAGACCCATAAATGTGGCATACCGCTTAGACCAATCTTGTCAATGGCAAACTCGGAACAATATAACTTGGCTCAATGGCTGGTGGAAGTCCTTGTACCGTTAAAGAGGCAGATTATCCCACACCGTCTGAAGGACACTTTCGAGCTTACCGTGGATTTAGTTGCATTTAACCTTGCAGATAACGTCATGGCCACATTGGATGTACAATCGCTTTTCACCAATGTTCCGCTACATGGAACATTTGATTGCGTGTGTGAAATGGCAGAGTGCTCCGATGTAACTCTTTCAATACCAATCGAATTATTAAAGGACTGCTTACTACTACACACTGAGAACATCGGTTTGCAATTTCAAAACATTTCTTATCGCTAGCGGATGGGTGGCAATGGGTAGTCTGTTAGGCCCAGTGCTAGCAGAATATTCATCTCGATAGTTGAAGCGAAGTTGAGTGCACAACTATCGCTTCTTTCCTACTATAAGCGGTATGTGAATGGTATTTTAGTGTTTAGCTCATCAAAGGAGCACACTGCGCGTCTGGTCGATCGTCTAAATAACTTGTGTAGGAATCTAAAAGTGAACAGCGAAACAGAGAAAAACAACTTCCTCCCATATCTGGACGTATTGATTTGCCGAAGAGGAGATGGATCCATCAGAAGATAGGGTTATCGAACGTCGACTTGGTCAGGGCAGTACTTGCACTTTACCACCTTCTCCCCAGTGCGATACAAGCGGACCTTAATCAAAATGCTATTCCGCCGAGCAAGACATATACGCACTACCAACAGTTTAGATGACGAGAAGACCTCGCTCAAAGATACGCTGTTGAAAAATGGCTATGCAAGAAAATTCATCGACAAGCATATTCAGGCGAGGGTGCCGGGACAGAACGCGTCCACAGTGTATAAAATGAACGTACACATCGCGCTACCATTTAATAGTGATTTTGACAAAATGAGGACAAGGATGAGCAGAAATTCTGAAATCCAAGTTATTTATTGTGCTCCTGAAGCTCTAATTATTATTCAGACTAATCGAATACTTGTTACCCCAATGACGGAAATGTAGCCGATTGGTGCCAACTTACGTTGTATTTATCAAATTACTTGTAGTTGCGCTTTATGCAACATCGGCCGTAAGAATAGATCGTGGAACACCCCAGTCCTCATGGCATTTAGCGAACCCGCTGTGTGGTTGGATTGCGACTCGTAATCTCTATACAAACCTCTGTCCTATTTGAAGTAGACCTCGATCATTACGATCACAAAGTCCGCACCCAAAAAGGTGTTTCAGCGTTAGGAGGAGCAACACCGGAACCATCCTGTCCTCGGTTGCTCATACCACCTGTTCACGTAAGCCACCTGTTTCATCCACAGGTAAGCATTTGCTGGCCACCTATCATCAGGTTGATCCGGCAAAAATGTTTGCAACCAGTTAAGACATGCTAACGCCCGTTTCCTGCGTTTCGCAGAGGCACTCGCGATCAGCCGTGTCAAACCGGCACTCTGTTTGCAGAAACAGTTGTTCGTAAGCCTACGGCTTCCCTGGGCGTAGGGGTGTCACGCCTACCGCCTACCCTGTTCTAAATGGTTTCCGTCTCAACTTACCTGCCGACAATGTATTTTCAGGTGATTCTGTTGGCACTGAAGAGACACTATGAAATGTTGATATCTGCCAGTGTTCTTCCTCCTAATTCCTTGTCTATTTGGAATAATAATAAATAACAATGTGTCAGCTGTACGCCGTAACGGCGCTTCGCTGCCGCGCGACCACCACCAGTCGCGCGCGGGCTGAGTATACCGCGTGGACGCCCACCCCTAGGCGGATTCGAACCGAGGACTTTATGGTTGCCAAGCGAACTTGCAGACCACTCTGCCACCGGCCGACGTCTATTTGGAATAAGCACATATTAAGCAAA
>CALYDF020009147.1:0-10983 GCA_944474145.2 Dicrocoelium dendriticum
CCTAGCTGATATTTGTGCTCGCTTATTACGCGAGCGGCTTGATGCTCCTCCACAGTTGCCTGATGTTCAGAGGGTAGCTGACGCGAAGTATCTGCAGCGGCTCTCCACCGCAGAAAAAGTGATCAGCGACCAGGCTTTGCTCATAGATGCACTGCGAGTGAAGATTGATGAGTTGCGCGATTCTTTAAATAGCTACGCTCAGAGTGCGGAGATTGCCATGGGCAGGCAAAGAAATGTTCTTATCTACAATCGGGAGGAGCCGGTGATACACGAGGCAAAGGCCCGACGAGACCTGGACAGGAGACGAATACACGACATCCTCCGCATAGCCGGGATACCTTTGAACGTCGGTATCAAAAGGGTGCATCGTGTAGGTAGCTGGAGAGAGACTGGTCCACTGCGTCAGCAAGGATTTGCTAGGCCGATTCTGGTTGAATTTAGGAACCCTGTTTTTCGTGACCAAATGCTTAACCAAGGCGGCTTAATCGAGAGTCAGACTAATGGCCGGTATCAGGTGGCCCCGGACACACTTAGCTCACATGCCAAGGTCCCGCGGGTATGTCAGTCGGAAGATACTAATAACCGCTTGGCTGGCGTGTCTGCGACCTTGGTTAAGGGTGCTCCTTTACGTGATTCCCGCATTGCATCAGTGTCTACCAGGGATGATTGTCCCAATGCAGCGGAGGTCGTTCCTTCGAACTACCACACCACAAATTCAGTATCAGATGCAGGTACCGCGAAAAGTGCTTCCTCACAAGTTAGTTCACCCGGAGGTACTTACAGCCGATTGATTGTATACCCTGCATCTCCGTCCGCTGGGGTCAGAGTCAGTCAGCAACATGCCACGATCACACCAAAAGGAACTGGGTGGGATTGCACTCCTACCACAGCGGCAGTTGTCTGCTCGAGTCCTCAAACAATGCAGGTTGCAAAGGGAATAAGTCGCGAGTTACATGTGACAACGACCAAAGTTACACTGAACGGAAGTACGACTTCCAACTTGTTACCCGGGGAAAGTTGCGGGGTTGCGGACATGAGCTTACAGGTGGCGCATCCAGGACTATTTGATGCCGCTCGCATAATGTCAGCTGCTTCGGAACTCAAGGACACTACGTGCATCTCGCTGATTGGTTTGGGAAACCAGCGCTGTGAATCTCCCAAGGCTGACCTTGCAGGAAATTCGGAAGGCAGCGTTGCTAGACCTTCTAAGTTAAAGAGAAAGAAGCAAGTTGGTCGTTTACGAAACAACTCAAGTCGGACGGAACCTGACAAGGTTTCTGCTCGTGTTGACCTACAAGAGCCTAATCTTGACCCAGCATTGCAGGCGGCGAACGATAATGACGCGGTGTCAAAAAACGGGTTGTCCCCTCGGGTGCTGCGCCCGAGGGGAAACAACCGCGTCAAGCAGGACTAATTGTATGGTATACCAATTGCTGCAGTGTGAGGAACAAATGGGGAGAGATGGTGAGGCGCTGCGGATGTGCTGATGTTGTTGCCTTGACAGAGACATGGCTTTCTCCGAGCGACATGGTTAGCGACCTGCTGGTAGATTTCGTGAGTTACCGAGTAGATAGGCCTGATCACCACACTGGCGGGGGAGCACTATTGCTTATAAAGCGCCAGTATAGTCATTGGGAGGCTCCGTTTATGATGAGTAATACGAACGTTCAGGTGGTGTCTTGTTACTTAAGGATGATGGGCAGGTTGGAGATCTTTATATGTGTCTACCGCAGTCCATCGTCCACACGAGAGGAGGACAAAGAGCTCGGTGCACTATTGAGGCGCGCAGTGGTTGCTGCGCCTAATTTCCTAATAGTTGGTGATCTAAACCTTCCTCATGCGGATTGGCAAGGCACCGCAAACAGAGCGGATACATTGGAACAGGAACTGGTTGACTGGATGCATGAGAATGCACTTGAACAATACATCAATATACCGACCAGGAGCCGAATCGGGAGTGCCCCCTCCACGTTGGATGTTGCCATCACCAAACACGGTCGTTTCGCAGAGCTACAAGTGGAAGCACCTTTAGGTAGGAGTGATCACTGCGTCCTCACTTTCTGCCTAAATACCTTGAAGCCTGCACGACATCCTCGCCTCGTGAGAAATTTCAGCCGCATTGACCATATGAAATTGAGGGATAGAGCCCTCCAGGTCAATTGGATCCCTGACCAGGAACAGGCATCTTTGGAACAAAGGTGGTCTGTGCTTAAAACTGGTTTAGTACAACTATTGAATGAGTTTGCTCCTCTTCGTCCTGCGAGACATTTCAGCAGGCCTCGATGGTGGAGGAGGAGAATTGATAGAGCTCTAAAGAGACGAAATGAGAAGTGGAAAAAATTCAATGAGGCCAGGGGCTTTCGACGATGGCTACAGTACACAAAAAGCCGGAATACGGCTATCAAGATGCAACGGCAGGCTAAATACTCTTATGAGCTTCGGCTGGCTCGGTATGCGAAAACAAATCCAAAGTGTTACTACGGCTATGTTCAGTCTAAAGCCTCCCTAAGAGAGGACGTTGGGTGTCTAATTATGGAAGATGGCAGCCAGGCTGTGGAAGCCAGAGATAAAGCTGAAATGCTGCTAAGAGTCTTTCAGAATCTGCATAGGAGGGACAATGGATGTGCTGCACCATCGCAGCCACACTGTGTCAGCAGTTATATAATGCAGGACATCGTGCTGACTGCGCAAGAGGTCTTTACTGTGATGACTAACTTGAATCCCTTCAAATCAGCCGGTCCTGACGATGTACATCCGGCAATAGTCAAGCCACTAGCTGACATCCTTCAACATCCTGTTCTGGAGCTGTTCAACTTGTCGCTCCAGGAATGCAAGTTGCCACGAGACTGGAAGGAAGCAGCCATAGTTGCAATTCACAAGGGTGGCTCCAAATCGGAGCCCCTTAACTACAGACCCATCAGTCTAACCTGTGTTCTGCTCAAGTGTTTAGAGAAGCTTATAAGAAACCGGATTTGTGAGCATTTGGCGGAACACAGTCTACTTAGAGCAGAGCAGCATGGTTTCATTAAAAAGAAGTCGTGCCTCACTAATCTACTGTGCTTCCTCGATGAGATTACTCGATGTCTTGACGACGGGATTCCGGTAGAGGTCTGCTATCTTGACTTTAGCAAGGCTTTCGACTCAGTAAATCACCGTTTCCTACTTGAAAAATTAGCATGGTTCGGAGTACATCCTAGACTTCTGTCTTGGGTGTCAGAATTCTTATGTGGGAGAACGTTTCGAGTTAGAATCGGTGATGTGAGTTCTAGTGTGGGCGTGGCCTACAGTGGAGTACCCCAAGGATCGGTGCTAGGTCCACTTTTGTTTCTTATGTTTATAAACGACTTGGCTCCTCTTATTGAAGACCCCTGTTATATCTTTGCGGATGACTTGAAGCTAGTCAGCAGGGGCAACCGTGCAACACTGGCCAAGGATATCATCAGTGTGGCAAACTGGTCGAAGCAATGGGACTTGCCCTTGAATGCAAGCAAGTGCCAAATTCTGACCACTAGTAGAGACGTACTTGCAGTTCAGACTTCCTTTGGGCCCTTCCCCTTACAATGCACTACCCAGGCACGCGATTTAGGAGTCATCATGACGAGCAGCTTCAAGCCTTCGATGCAATGTCGATACGCCGCCAACAAAGCGCGACGAGAATTGTTTCGCCTCAGGAGGGCTCTGTGTAATACCAAGCCAGAAGTGTTCCTGCCACTATACAAAGCAGTGGTTAGGCCACACTTAGAGTATTGTGTTCAAGCTTGGTCGCCCTATCTCCGTGATGATGTTCTTTGCCTGGAGAAGATTCAAAGACTAGCAACCAGGATGGTTGAAGGTCAACGGGGGAAGCCGTATGAAGATCGCCTAAAGAGCCTGGGGTTGTTTTCCCTTGAACGGCGTAGACTGAGAGGCGATCTGATAGAAACATTTAAGATCATGAAGGGCTTCAGTGCCATCGTGCCCTCTGATTTATTTGAGCTGGCTGATTCTGAACGCTTGCGTGGACATCGCTTGAAGCTCAAACAACAGAGAGCTAGACTGAACGTCAGGGCTAAGTTCTTCTCAAATCGTGTAGTGCGCAACTGGAATAAGTTGCCTTCGGAACTAATGGATTGTGAGACTGTGGTTGCCTTCAAAGCAGGCCTAGACAGGTGCTGGCCGCGTATTTTTCCGGAATTAATATAATCCTATCCAATTTATTCGCATTGTTATCCGATGTTGATCCTTGTAAAAGCAAAGATTGCTCTCGCTTTTGCTTCATTTCTTTTTGCAGAGGCAAGGAGAGGCGATCAAAAGTCGAAGTGCCGGGGGCTCTGGTTCGCTTACCGGTACAAGAAGCTGGACGCTCGTTAGGCGGAAGCCTGTATCGTCCACGGATTTTGACCTGACCTGACCTCACATTCAAAGGCCGTCCAATGCGCACTGTACGACACATGGATGCATATACTTTGCTGTAACATTGATAATGTTATTTATCAATGTCTTCAGCGCACTACCTCTAAAGGCATCAACTTCCACTGCGATTCGTGTCCAACATTCGTCAGCGACAAGCAACTTCTGACGAACCCTTTCAACGTACATACTGCTTCCGCGCAAGCCGTCTCTAACTCGGACAGCGAGACACCTCAGTGTGTCTGCAGTCGTCTGGGTATTCTACACCGCAAGGGCAACGAAGCCGGGCGCCCTCCATCACTTTGGATTTAACACCATTGCCCAGTGAGAACGGGAATGGGCTGATGCCTAAGCCCAGTTCCTATGCCGTAGTCGTGAGCGCTAGCACCTCAGCAAAAGCGAGGACTACCATAGCTGAGAACAAGGCCTCGAAGAAGATCTCCTCACGACCCAAGATAAAATGAAACCAAAAATGTGGAACTAAAGCTCGTCTTAAATAGAGTAGCGCATATTGAGGAACTTGGCAGAGAAAAGAAATGCCCACCAAAGTCAGCATTACCGGAACGAGATAAGCCGCCTGCTCACAACCGCTGCCTGACCATCACAAAGGTCCCGGAATCCAACAAAGAGACTCCAGCTGAAAGGATGCTCGACGACCAAGCCTTCCTTAAACGAATGGTCTCCATGTTGTTTGATGAGCATGAGCAAGGAATAAACCTAATCTCTGCTTTTCGCCTTGGCAGAAAACGAGAGGACCCAGCCAAGTTTCGTCCTCTGAAAATCGTCTGTCAGGATGAAGAAGAATGCCAACGCATCCTGAGACGGACCCCGCGCCTCAAGGGGGAAACCTTCTACGTTCTGAAAGACCTCTCCCCGGAGGACCGAGTCCGAATGAGGCAAGCTGTCTGCGAGCTGCGAACTCGACGCACAAATGGAGAAACAGATCTACACATAGTGGATTTTCGCGTAGTCAAGAAAACTCTGATAGCTCGATGGAGGCCAATCCTCCTTCTTCCAGGACCTCAAACATAAAGAATGGACTACGGGTAATACTCGCAAATGTGCGCAGTCTCAGAAACAAGCTAGATGAGATTCCACTCCTTATCTCTGAACAGCAACCGGACCTAATGGCGTTCACCGAAACCTGGCTTTCATCTGACATATCTGACTCGGAGGTTCATGTTTCAGGATATCAGCTACTTCGATGCGATGGCTTTGATGGGAGGTCTGGAGGCGGAGTAATCCTCTACACAAAGGCCCACATTGTCATTGTATCATTGTATGGTAGAGAGCAGAAGGAGAGTCCTTTATCAGCTCCGTCGCTTCCCAGTCATTGCGAACATTGCTGGGGTCATAGTGAAAATAGGGTTCCACAATGAACCATTAAAGCTAGGTTGTGAAGCAATATCCGGGCACAGTTATCAAGTGGGAATCCAACAATTTCTTGAAACTTTCCTCGGACTGCGCATCAACGACGAGCTCCGGCAAGCGATTCCAGTCATTAACCACGCGCGTGGATAGAGCTAGATTCGACCGCACATGGAGTCTCCTCGGTTTGAACAATTTCCATCCGTGATCACGTGTGGAACTTTCAGTGTTCAGATGAAAGAACTGCTGCAATTCGCTTCCAAGTTCTCCTCTTAGGATATGTCGAGTGTAGATCAAGTCGCCGCGACGACGACGGTAATCCAGAGAGAAAAGACGTAATCGCTGGAGGCGGAGAGGATAAGATAGGCACCGCAGTTCTGGCACATATTTAGATCCACGGCGCTGGACCTTCTCAATCATATCGCATTCCGTCTTCGTGAGAGGCTGGGCAGCTGGCAAGCCGTACTCGAGAATCGGACGCACATGTGAGGCAAACAGGAGTCTGAAGGGTTCTGGAGTAAGGCGGGAGAATGCTCTTCGTAAGGCATGAAACATCCTGTAAGCAGCCACGACTCTTTTCCGGGTGTTCTCAGTTGTTTTGAGGTAAGGAGACACAATTACTCCGAGGTCCCTTTCTTGGGCAACATTTCTCAGCAGGAAACCTCCAATATGATACACCCCGAATGGTTCACGGCTACCAATCGGGAGTACGGAACATTTATCCCGGTTGATTGGTAACTGCCATTTTACCGACCAGTCGTGGAGCCTGTTGAGTGTTTCTTGGAGCCTGTCTGCATCCTCCAGACTGGATACTTCAATCCAGCTTCTGCACTTGGTCTGAGGACGTCGCCACTCGCCTCTTCTCTTCCATCGTCAGACCAATGGTAGAGTACGGCTCGCCTGCATATTGTCCGATCACTCGCGGCGAAGCGCAAAAGATCGAACGAGTACAACACATCGCCACCAAGTTGATCCCCAGCTTGAGAGGCTTATCGTATGAAAACCGGTGCATGAAACTTGGGCTCTACACCTTGTCATATCGCCGTATTCGAGTGGATCTTATCATGACCTACCGTATTTTACATCTAGGTCATTTCCCCATGCTAAGGTCGTTACTCCACTTGCGAGTACCATGCACCACACGTGGGCACAGGTACAAACTCGTGGTACCTGATCTGAAGAAAATCCCACATCCCCTGTGTTTCGAGCGGAGGGTTGTGCACGCCTGGAACAGTCTGCCAGAACACGTCGTCGAGGCCGAATCTGTGCAGAAATTCAAATCTTTGTTGGATGTACACTTCGCTAACATACGTTTCAGAGAACGGTTGCCACTTGACAACGATATCACCCACTTGTGACTCACTGTGTAAACAAGCATTTTGTGTGCTACAGAAGGAGTTGCTGAACCATCTCAGGATAACCACCGGATGTGTTTATTTATTTATTTTTTTAAAATGTTTTTTGATTATCACCCGATGGAGTTGTGCAGAATTATTTTCTACTTGCTCCAAAATACAGTATTCAGTATTCAGTATTCAGCTCGAACGGGAGGTCGTTAATAAAGACATTGAAGAGGACAGGGCCAAGGACAGAACCCTGTGGGACACCACTGGTCATAGGAAAAGGATCAGAAAGTGCATCATTCACCCTTACCTGCGCAGAGCGACCGTACAGGAAATCGGAAATCCAGGAGAGAAAATTCCCAGCAACGCCAATTCCGCGGAGTTTGGAAAGAAGCCGCTCATGCGGAACCTTGTCAAATGCCTTGCTAAAATCTACAAACACAACATCCAATCGTTTGCCGGCATCTAGTGATCTCACCCATTTCTCCCTTGCCACAAGCAAGTTTGTGATGCATGAGCGAGCGCTTCGAAAACCATGCTGGGCAGAAGAGATGAAATCTAACCTTTCGAGATGAAGGCATAGCGCGCGTTTTATTGTCCGTTCCATAATTTTGCAGACTACAGATGTCAAACAAACAGGACGATAATTCGCTGGATCTTGTCGGTTTCCTCCTTTATAAATGGGCTTGATGCTGCCCGATTTCCAGGCTGCCGGAAGACGTCCAGTATCAAAAGACAGACGGAATATCTGACAGATAGGTGCGGTGATGTGTTCAGCTACAGTTTTAAGGAACAATGGATGTAGGCCATCAAGGCCAGGCGAAGAATACGGGTTTAAATTAAGAAACAGTTTCAGTACAAAATCAGCGTTAATATCCAAGTTCTCTAGCAAAGAAGGAAGAAATGACAAGAAGCTGTCAGGAGGAGACGTTTCAGTTGTATACACAGAAGAATATTGTTTAACTAAAAGACTGGCTTTTTGTGTCTTCGTGAACTAAAACAGCATGCTCGCGGGAACACAAGGCAGGGATGCCACTGCCGGCTCTAGTACTACGCTTGATGTACGAGAAAAGCGCTTTGGGCGTGGTCCGGGAGAGAGTAGCTAAAGACAGTTCGTAGAGTTGACGTTTCTCCCGTTTCTGAAAAGTACAAGCATTCCTGATTGTTTTATAGCGAGAGTAATCGAGGTCTGATCGTGTTAGTTTAAAACGGTTCCACAGTTTACGCCTTTTGTTCATAAGGGATCTTAATTGGCGATCTATCCAAGGCGGGCCTTTAGAAAACGGTCTTCTCTTGGAGGCAGGGACGATCTGTTCGATGAGCGACATCAACTTGGAGTACAAAAGATTCCATGCATCATAGAGACTGAGATGCCCAGGGATACTCCAATCCACAAACCCGATTGTGACAAGGATGATATGTCGGAAATGATCTGGTGCCGAATTCATGACGGATACCAGTCGCTGATGGTCGGGGTGGTCTACAGAGCCCCTGCAGCACCTGGCTCACACTTACTACGTTCCGTGCGAACCAACAGCAGAGGAACAAATTGTCTCCTTATGGGGGACTTCAACGCCCCCAACGTGATCTGGGACCTACTTCACAGTGATCTCTCACCTGACTCCTTTGAATTTGCTCTCCTTGATACCGTTCATGAGTGCAACCTGACACAGCATGTCCTGACACCAACGCGAATGATCCCTGGTCAGACACCAAACATTCTCGACCTGGTTCTCACCTCGACACCATCTGATGTCTCAGATCTAACGATCCTCCAACCTCTTGGGACGAGTGATCACTGTACATTCTCCTTTTCGTGGACACGACGCCTCACAATCCACGATCAGGGGACACTGCGTCGAAATTTCTGGCGTACTGACCGGCCCAAATTAAGAACGACTGCAAGTAACATGGACTGGAGTATCCCGCAATCCTTAGAGTTTGATGACGCATGGGAACGCCTACGATCTATGATGATGCGGCTCCTTGAACAGTTTGTTCCAAACTGCAAGAGCAGACCACCATCCAAAGGACTCCCATGGATTGATAAAGAAGTGAGATCCCTAATGAAAAAACGTCGAAAACTATGGGATCATTTCAAAAGCACAGGACAGACATCAAGCTACTTAGAGTACAAAACTGTCAGAAACCTATGCACCCTGAGAAAACGAGACAAAAGACTACAATATGAACATAGACTGGCCATGGACTCCCAAAACTGTCCCAAGAAACTTTTTGCCTACTTGAAGCGAAATGCCAAAACTGGTAGTGGAATCCCCGCTCTATCCTCTTTTAAGGAAGGTACCGTTCTCTACGGTGATGATGAAAAAGCAAATCTATTGGCTGCGCAATATTCCTCGGTCTACTCAGTGGAGTCACCATTGCTCAACAACTGTTTGCCTGCACACTACTCCTCTATGGACGAAGTTGAAATTAACCCCGAAGTAGTCACTAAGCTACTTCTCGAACTGGACCCGAACTCCTCCCCAGGCCCGGACGGATTGCATCCCAGCTTCCTCAGAACGATAGCTGAGTACGTCGCCGTCCCTCTCTGCCAAGTGTTTCGGCAATCCCTCGAAGTCGGCTGCCTACCCACAGGCTGGAAAGCAGGCACCGTCCTGCCCAAATACAAGGGGGGAAACAAACAAGACCCGGCCAATATGTCTGACGTCAGTCGTATGCAAAACTATGGAACGGATAGTCAAGTGCGCTCTCCAGCTACACTGTGAGCATCTAAACCTCATCTCACCTGCTCAACATGGCTTCCGGAGAGCACGCTCATGCATCACTAACTTACTCATCGCCAGGGAAACATGGGCAGAAGCCATAGATACACGAAAACGGGTTGACGTAATATTCATTGACTTTAGCAAAGCCTTTGATAAGGTTCCACACGTACGACTGTTACATAAACTCCAGGGAATTGGCATTACAGGAAATCTTCTCTCCTGGATTGCCGATTTCTTAAGGGGTAGGACAATGCGCGTACAAGTGAACCAAACCCTCTCTGCTCCAGTGCCCATGACTAGTGGCATTCCCCAAGGATCAGTGCTTGGACCAGAGCTCTTCAAACGATACATTAACGATCTACCAACTGCGCTACAAACCGACTGCTTGATCTACGCCGATGACCTCAAGCTATGGTCAACAGTATCCAGCATTGAGGATGCGGATAGATTACAAGGGGCTCTAGACCAGCTACACGAATGGTCCATCAAGTGGGAACTGCCAGTAAACCGAGATAAATGCGCTGTTCTCCCAATGGGTGGCACCGAACCTTACGGTGCATACCACATTGGTGGGTTTCTCCTTAGGAATACCACCCACGAGAGAGATCTCGGGGTTATCGTGACTTCTGACCTTAGAACGACACAGGACACGTTAAAGAAGGTGGCCACTGGAAGAAGATCATTCGCTCGAATGACTCCCGAGATTTTTCGACCGTTGTTCACTTCGTACATCCGTCCAGTCTTAGAATATGGCCTACCAGCTAGCTATCCGCTTTCAAAGTTTGAAAGCGCTGTGCTAGAAAAGGTTCAGAGACGTGCATCAAAAGCTGTTCTGGGGCTACGTGATCTCCCGTACCCCATTCGACTCCAGAAGCTAAATCTGTTCTCCCTCGAGCTCCGCCGTCGCCGGGGTGACCTCATCTACACTAGACACATCCTCCAAGGGGAACTTGGAAGTGAGCTACAACAATTCTTCCGGCCCAACACTGACTGTTCCACCCGAGGGCACACATGGAAGCTCTTTAAGCAAAGAAGACACAAAATTCGCAAGGACGTCACCCTATCCACTAGAGTGGTGAATGACTGGAACAGCTTACCGGAAGCAATTGCAGACGCTCCATCCGAGGAAAGTTTCAAGCGGCTGCTAGACAAAC
>CALYDF020009148.1:0-11025 GCA_944474145.2 Dicrocoelium dendriticum
ACACTGTGACGTGGCGGTTGTGACTCGCCACTAACTAACGTCACCCATTGCTTATCCGAACAATCTCTTCAAGTTCACAGATAGCAAGTACTGGCGACACCTTCAAACACATTCAAGCAAAATGACAGGAGACATTTACCAATCCCATAAACAAAGCTTAACGCCCCTTCATGCAAATTTACATACATTCATATATAAACATGTGCAACAATCCCATTGTTCCATTGTACATTAACTGATTACATTTTGTGCTCTTAACATGATCATGCCCGCGCAGGCGTGCCTCGCTTAGTCGAGAATACACAATTTATTTATTTATTTATTTATTCTTATTTTTATTATTTATTTGCTTATCGAGGAGTCAAAGGAAATACCTACCAGCAAGTACCCGAGTGGACTTTCTATTGAAACACCATCCGCATATCGTTAGTCTTGTCGTTGACCATAAAAATTTATATCCGATGTACACAGGCGTAGCAGCCTTGTGATGCACCGACTGGAAGGTATATTTCTAACTTTAACTCAGCCACCTACGTATATATAAGCTGGATAATTTCTTCCAGTGGCATATCGGTGAACAGCGAGACAATGACATTTCTGGAAATAACTAAGTATTTTAGCCATGTGCTTTTAAGTGGCTGCGCTGATTAATATAAATAAATAAAATATAGAGTTTATTTTTACTTACGCGAGGCATGCTTGCACAGGCTTGCGAAGCGTAAGAGTACAACAATGAGCAATTAGTGTACAATGTAACAATAGCCGTCTAAACAAACATCCTTCAGGATGCGTAGGCTGGGTGGTTCCGATTTACCCAGATGCCTGCAACACTTCGACTGCAGCGTAGCAAGATGTGTTGGCTAGTCGCATGACAAGCGTTCTCTCTATAAAAGGAGCAAATGTCTGCTTACAAACAAAGTTAATAAATAAATAAAAAGGTATATTTCTAGTTTAGCCAGCTGCTGCGCCCTTTAGGGATCAAAGTAATAACACATTTCTCCTCTGCTCTTGCATGGGAGTAGAAAAGTTGTGAATACATGTTCCTTTTGGCAAGTACACTTGCATTTGTTTTGATAATGGTACAGCAGATTACGTAGTACACGCCAACCTTAAAAGTCTTCTGGCTGCTTCAGGCGATACTGAGATCCTTGCCTTTGTATGTAAAGGTTGCACCGAGCTGTAGTTCTGCAGGTTTCCCTTGGAAACAGGATCCAGTTTGCCACAACTTCACCATAAAAATTTTACTATTGCGCCTAGCGCAGTCGCCACATTTATTGGTGCGCACATGAAAAGAAATATGAGCGGTAAATTATAAGGAATATAAAAAAATTAAAAATGGTTTACAGAAAAGCAACTAAAAATGATACGCCTTAGTTAAGTGACATATTAAGGCGGCGTACTTCACAGGAAAAGTACAAAATAATATAAAATATAAGCAAAATTACTTGCGCTTATTTAACTAAAAAGAAAAAATAGATACTTTACTCGCGAATATACGAGGGACGCCCATGGAGGCATGGTCAGATATGTACAACTCTACAGACATTTTAGAACCACTGTAACAGTGACAGTAGAAACTGTTCATTTGCCCACGATTGAAACTGTGCAGTGGTGAAAATGCGAAACCATAATTTGGCTGTCGTGAAACCGGAACCCCGGTTAATAAAAGATTGAGAATCCTGAATGATCCATGAGAAGCTTATTGAAGAGCACGCTCAAGAGAGATATGACAATACACTGAGTTCGTGCACGAGTAACGCAAAGGTCCACGGTGATATCGTAGAAAGCAAAACGACGACAGTATATGCAGATATAGAAGTTCCAGTGTAACGAACCTATCTAGAATGGTGACGCTAGTTGACCTGCCAGTGTGAGGTTATGGGCTGTGACTTTATTCGGTGGCGAGTCAAATTCGCCACGTTGCAGTGTTGTTAACCGGACGTTTGTGGCTTTTTATATGGAGGACGCTTGCCAGGCGAAAACCCACCACGTCCTGAAACACTGTCGCCAATCCATTGAATGGCAAGCTGTAACTGGCTATGTTTCTGGTTGAACGTTTGTTGGCTCGGTTATTCGCAGTCAGATTGCGTCTCATTTTTTGGCCGGCTGATGCGTTAGCCGGGTGCCTATTGCGTTCCTGGTCCTGTCCTGTTCGCTACTGGTAGGTCGGGAACTTAAATTTCTTTTTGAATACGGTACTCTGGAGAACCACGTGAAGTCTTTGAGGGATATACTTTGAAATATGTTGAATTGCTGTTGAAGTCTAGATGGATAGAATATAGTTTCGAAGGAAGAACCGCAGACCTCCCTGAGTATGTAATAACTTTGATTAGAAATATAAATAAATAAATAAATAAATAAATAGTATATTCTCTGTAAAACGAGACACACCTCTAAAAGGCATGATCAAATATGCATACAAGCACAGCATCTTTAGAATATTAAAACATTTCGTTACAGTGAAAGGAATAAACGAAAAGATGTAGTCCATAAGAGCGAGCATATTGTCAGGTAATAGTCAGACCAAGGATCATAATGGCGCCGTGGCGCGCAAAAACTATTGCGTCAAGATACAAGTGGGGGGTAAATTTGACATGTTGTGATCCATGAGCACAGGAGCCCGAACAAGGTTTAGTGCAATCAATGACCATTACGAAGCCGGGATGATCGGTACTCCACTAAAGCATTCTTCATAGTAAAATCAGTTGCACAGGTTCGATGTTGGAGGCTGAGGACTGCGTCAGTGTGAAATGTATAGCAGTGACTTTATTTTGTGGCGAGTCACATCCGCCACGTTGCAGTGTTATTAAGCGGACATTTGTGGCTTTTTATAGGGAGAACGCTTGCCAGGCGAAAACCCACCACGTCCTAGAACACTGTCGTAGCTTCCGTTGAACTATAGTGCTAGTCGGCTATACATCGTATAGACCGATTTTGCACTCTATTATTCGCAGTCAGTTGACAGCCAAAATTTTTCGTTGGTTGGCCAAATGGCTTAGTACTGAACCGGCAATAGTCGTTGAAGCCAGTCAATGATGTAAAAGAGTCGCAGAGTCGAATGATAATGATGCGGGTGAGTAAACATATTGTTAATAGAGGCCGGCTTTTTCTATTATATTGTCCGGCTCGCAACCCGTGTCCAGCTATCCATGCTGGACTTGTCATAGGGACGGTGAGTGCAGTTGTTTCTTGTGTCTGAATATGTCCAAAACAGGACTAAATGCTATTCTCCGCGAAGTGGACAAGTATTTCCTTCAAATGTAAGTGTAATTGTCTCCATAACCAAGTGAGAGCTCCAGGAAAAATCATCAGAAAAGCCGCTTATGCGCGCGCAGTGCTGTCCGTGAAATGACATCAGAAAAGCTCCAGGTGACTGGAGAATCGGAATGTTTGAGGCAGTGAATGTAATCACGCCAGAATTGTCAGTCTCCGGTTGTGGAACAGTGGATCCATGTAAATACATTATTCCAGGTGAGTAAATTGTTCTACTGTGAGTACGAGGCGAGCTAAACCCATTTGTTTAGACCCCGTGGTGGTAGCTTCTCCAGAATGGCGGAAAGAGCTCCATTTGGAACGATGTGTGGGTTCTTCATCACCCGGAGAAAAGAACAAGCATGTAAACCAGCTGGCTATTGAAAGTGGGTCGACTATTCCCAGTGGATAAACCTTCTTGTTTTGGCGGATGTATCTGTGGAAAACTCGAGAGAAAACGGGCAACGGACAAGAGGCAGCCAAACAGAAAGACAGCAACGAAGCAGGAAGCACAAACACAGACTGGTGGCGCGCAACGGTACCTATGATATATTAAAATTTATGTAATTTTGTTTAGTATAGGAAACTACGGCTTATTGAGCGGTCAACGCGGATTGAAGAGCTCATAATGACCAATTGTTCTGGCTTCGTATAGCAGGAGAATGTGCCTTCCGAACTCGAAGGTAGTCCTCCAGGCAAGTGTTATGTGAAAGAGAGAGTGGTAGCTAAACTGAAGCCAAAGGTTCAGTCCTCAAAATTTTTTTTATTGTGCATGATAACAAATGATTTGTTCGGCTAGTTAGCTGTAAAAACGATTTCTAATCCGTTCATGTCCAGATAAAGGAACTGTGTGCCTTGTAATGTTGTCGCAACGCTGGACAGTTTTCTTGGGTGTGTGTCGCCGTACCTGTTACAAACCCGGGAAAGAAGGTAACGAACGGAAACAACCACACAGACTGAAGAAAGAGATGCGTCTGGTATGCAGTCGATCAATTGCGGCAAGGACTGAACGATTGTACCCATATACATGTAATTGTTATTTAACCATCGCATATACAGGTGTATCAAAAGTGGCGAAATACGAGGAGAAGCAAGCAGAACACGGATCAGTAGAAAATGAAAGATTGTTCCAAAATAGGAATGAAGATGAAGAAAAGAGAGTTTGAGGGGTCCTAATGCGCATATGCTTAATCCGTTAGAACCAGAGAGAGGAGGACGAGGCATGTCTATCTATAATTGATTTATGTAGCCCGTAATACCGCGCAACAACTAGGTAAGCCGTTGCTGACTGAAAATCAAACCTTTGAGCCGTACTTAGAAAATATGGGTAAATAAGCATTAAGGTTACACGAATACACTAGGAATCCAGTAAAGCATGTTAAACATGCAAGGGACTTTAGCACAGATTCTAATTACTCACGTTCCGGTTGTGTTTATTCACCAATTAGTCACACCGTTGCTTAGTCGCATAACCGGTTTAAGTCCACGAACTTCAAACATAACAGTAGTACTGGCGATACTTTCAGCCACGAGCGAAAGTGCTGCAACGCCTTTGCAAGTCCCCTAAACACAGCTGCACACTCCGAAGTGCATGTATATATACATTCATATAATGACCCGTGACCATCGTATTTTACCAGTTTTCATTAAGTGGACACGCTCATATTCCTACCTTGATCATGCCTGTGCAGGCGTGCATTGAAAAGTCGAGAATAATTATTTTAGTTATGTGTCTATTTACATGCTGAGGCATGAATGTATGTTGGAGCACGCAAACGTGTTCAGCCGTGTGTATGGGATTTGTGAGAACTTTCCTGCACTTTGACAGCGGTTGAGAGTGTCACTAGGGCTTTAGGGGTGCTGGAGGGCCTGGAGTTGAAGCGCTTGTCCGGCTAAACAAAGTGGTGACTTTAGTTGGTGGAGATCCGCAAGCGCCACGTCAGTATTTTGTTAAAGGGAGAATGGGGCTTTTTTATAGGACGAACGCTTACCTGGGCAACACCCAACAAGTCATACAACACTGCCGCCGAAGTATGTGTATGAACGGGGTACATCTAAAGTACCCAGCTGGCACCTACAGGCTGTACTTAACCATTGACTTCAGAACTGCCTCACTTAGCTTCACCAATTAGGTAGCCAAATTATGTTGCGGTGACTTGCTGTTAGATATTACGGGGCTAAGTGGCTCATTTTCCTTGTATAATTTTGGCAAACCGTATAGCTGTGGGGCTTGCGTACCCCTGGGGTTTAAGGATTTATTGGTCTTTACCCTAATAAAGCATCTTTCTAGCAAATTTCGTAACTCTGCTTTTTCCCCCTAACAGGTTCAGTTGGGTGGGCAGACGTACTGCTTAGCTCGAACATGGTGCGATCACTGGGTATCATTATCATCGTTTTTACCTACTCGTTTTGTCTATCACTATATCGCCTTACCCCTTAACTGTGTGGAGTATAAATATTATCCTCGTGAGCTGCGTTCTTTCAAGGCCTTTAAATGTTCAGATTCATGCAGTGACTTTTGTCCGGAATTCATAATACGGCACTGATAATGGAGCTCAACAAGTTTCGCCTACATTCACTGTTCATTGTCCTTGAAACTTGGCGTAAAACCAGTAAATTCGCTGTAAAATAATTCGACTTGCGCCTCAGTTGTCTTGCTGTTTATGTTTGCTGATGGAACCCAAAATTCCACAACACAGAACAATGCCTTCATTTGCAGTAGAGCTAAATGGGCGCAGGAAAACTTGGTGACATAGTTCGATGGGACAAAATGTTAACTAGATACAACATTTGAAACGAGAACTCCCCTTTATAAATAAAAAATAAATATTAGAAAGCGTAAGCTATGAGATGACTTGGTTATTCTGCGCCCACCTCCTCAGTCACATACAACGCAACTAACAATGGAAACAAACAGGGTCGGCTGCGGTCGATTGATGGTCCGTTGATGGTCAACTATTACTGCTTCGGTGCGTACAAAAGCGGTTGACAATGATGTCAAGCCTGCCGTGGGGATGCCGCAGTAATCTTTAACCATCAGCTAACCGCCAAACGACCGCATCCGACCTTAAATGTTTTCAAATTTTTAGTTGCCTTGTAAGTGATTAAAGAGATAGGCAGTAACTGAAATGGTCATTTCACAGCTTACGTCAGTCATTTCTGATTAACTACGAAATTTTTTTGTTTCAACCTTTCATCTAACCGCTGAGACTAGGTTCTCCCTCTTTCTTGCACAATAGCACGACAAAAGTTAACAAAATATGTAACATACCCAACTCAGTTTGCAAGTTTTGCTCAGTTAGATAAGTAGGATTCGCTTGGTTGTTTTAGTTTCTGCGCCATCCTCATGATAAAGGCTAGAGAGCTGCCAAATTTCCAGGTGTTCGAGAGTATCTTGTGAGCGCAGCAGTTTAAACTATGTGGTTAAATACCGGTTCAAGTTCTGGCTATTTTCCAAAGAATCTACTCGTGCACAAAATTTGATGATATTGCATTTAACGGAACCAGATACTCGAGAGCTTTCAGGTTATGTTTACGGAGTTGAATTTAGATAACTATAGCAACTGTAGTGCGATGAGATTTTCGATGAAATTATAAGCATGCTACTACCATACGAGTTACATCAGGATAAATATCACTGCATATTATCAGGTGAGCATTACCGATTGTGTGCGAACAGTTAGAACAATGAAACAATGGTATATTTCTGACAAAAATGTGGGTGCCTAGGAATTCACATAGCAGGGCCAGCATAAGAATCACATGGCGAATGGGAAACAAAAGAAAATGTTCTACTGGGATGAATGCGTCAACAAAAATGAACGCAGTTTGGTGGACTCAAGACAGTGTTAACACAGAGGCCTTCAGACTGTGACAAGTAAAGTAGTGAGGGTTAATTCTGGTTGTGCAACTTAAGTCGCATTGTATCGTCTAACCAGCCGAACAGGCGCTATCTCGTAAAGTAGGCAGATTAGTGCAATATCCAAGCTTTTTTAATACAGGTATAGTAAGGGCGAAAAATACGCAATTTGGGTGGGTATCTAAAGGCTGGCACACACGAAGAGAAGGCAACTTCGTCGACATCCTAGCCGGTTGTATTACATGGCTAACTTAACTGGTGACCACACAAGTGCGTGGAGCCCCGTAAGCGCCGCTACCGACCACCGTATAATGTAAGGGTACTAAGCATAAATAACTATTTATTCTCCAATATGCGGGGCACGCCACGGAGGCATTCTCAGGTGAATTCAAATGTACGGACGTTGGTGGCAGTTGCAATAGCGACAGAAAAAACGGCCGCATGTTTCCATTGGAATTGTACGCTAGTGCAAATGCAAAAGGAATAATTGGTCTGTCGTCATTAGGGATATAATCTGTCTGCCAAGTATCAGCAATAGACAGGCCAGGTGATGGATTGAAGGTACTGGAAGAGCACTGTCGACTGAGATGTGACGGTATACCGGGTTAGTGCGTAGGCAAAGCAAAGATCAACCGTGAAATGGTAAAAGAAAGCAGACTCCTGTGGATGCGGTTATGGAACTGTCAGTAGGACGAAAGTCTCAAGAATGGTAAAATGTGGGTCCAGTTGTTTCTCAGTGTGAAGTTGTGAGCTGCGACGTTATTCGGTGGTAAGCCACATGCTCCAAGTCGCAGTGTTGTTAAGCGGACATCTTTGGCATTTTATAGGGGAAGGATCACCGTGTGAAGCCCCAGCACGTCCTGGAACACTACCGCTTATCCATTTGTGTGGCAAGTTGTAAATTCTTGTCGAGCGATTATTTACTTGATGAGGTGCAGCCGTTACGCCCTATATTCCGTTAGCTGATGCATGTTAGGTGAATGGATACTTCATCCTGGGTCTTGTCATGTCCTGCTCGAAGGGCAGAGCTAGTTTGCTAGGTAGGTCATAAATGGACTAATCTTTGAACGTTACGTGTTGATCGTCTACATCACCACATGAGGTCTCCGGGATTTATTGATTTCGTCACCATGTTGAAACGTTGGTGAGCCTTGAAGCAGGCCAAACTCAAAATTTCAAGCCTTGAAGGATAGCAAAATTTAACCCCAAAACCAGTAGTAGGTCCACCCGGGGTAAGTAGTAATGTGGCTCGGAAACAGAGGCACCTACGGTCAATTGTACGGCAAAGCGGATTGAACAGCTCCGGAGGACAAATAAGCAAGAAGAAATTACTCAGTCGTGAAAAACTGTCGAACCTAACTGTTATGACCATAACGAAGGTTGGCAATGAAGCAGGACTTCTGCCATCGATGATTACGTGGCATCAGCCGTCCCGTCTGGAAGAACCCAAGCCCTAAGAATTATCCCAGACCACGGTTACGTTATCGGTCAATTTTTTGAACACAGATCGCTTTGTGTACATTAGTTCGAGAGTCTCGTTTGGCTTTTCACCATTCATCGACCCAGTCCTTGAAATATCGCGCTCTGTATTCCTATCTTTCTCCATAGGACGGCCAGCTCTCCGTGTACTGCTAAGACGCAACCTCCTTCCTCTGGTTGTTTCCATACTACAGAGACGGAACCAGTCTAGCCCCTGTGGATGCGACGCTAGGTTAAGCCCCAACGCCAGCCTGCTAGACCTGTTCACGCTTCACTGTTATGGCCTATTTTCCCGCTTTAGTGACAAGGCTTAATTCTAAAGCGCTGACTATTCCATTGCCGAGTGCTTGGCCTCCTGCTGTTTGAACTCACTCCGCATACTGAGACATCACCTCTTTTGGTTCGGCTGACCAAATGGACTGTTTACTTTATTGCAAAAACCTCGTGGCTTTGTTAGCATTTATCATCAATGCTGATCCCTGATACTCACACTTACAGCGACCCTAACTGTTCCTCGTCTAACCTCTGGCTCCCGTGTTTAGCAGCAGTCCTTCTTCATAAGCTGCTATCATCTTTGCGCATATACTGAGCTGCCAAGTTCCACACTTTTCCCTCCAAGCTTTAATCCCTGTGACTGCGTACATCACATACACTTGCTGTCTGTTGCCCTAATCAGGTTTCCACTAGCAATTATAAGGCCACACCTAAATGCCATTGCTCATCCGCGACACCTAATTGGCCGTAGTACAGCTCTCTCACGGGCTTCTCAAGACTCAGGCCTCCTTAATTATACTCCATTAACACCACCACATGATTTGATTAGCTGCACGTCGACGCGTCGTAGTCTATTATTCTCTAACTATCTAACAACCTCTTTGTATGCTTGCGCTTTACTTGTCCGCTGCCATTCTACCACGAAACCACTCTTAGTTTTCTTCTGTCGTGCAAAAATATCCAGGTATTCAGCATAAGCCGCTCTTCTGCCACACATTTCTAGACCTTTATCTACCCATTACTTGCTGTATTGTCTTAAACACTTTTTTATCTGCAATACTCCAAGTCTCGGACTAGCAGTCCATGGCTCTATCCAGCTTGGCACTATTACCCTAGCACTCTGGCTGCTGCGGTTAGATCTCAGGTTCTGATATCCTCAGCAACCTTAATGTACGCATGTATTCTGGCTTTTCACTGTCCTTCCGTCAATTAGCCCTTCTTAGCTTTTTAATTCAGCACGCTCTCACCTGGTCAGTACAGAGACGCCCCTTAGCTTCTCATTTACAGGTGTTCATTCCTCAATTATTCGCTGCTATTTTTGCGAAACACCCATGTATGAATCCAAAAGACTCACTGGCTTTCCCTGGGTCAGCATATTCAACGCTCCCCAGCGAATCTTCCCACGCAACAGTTGCATCATAAAAAACTAATCCTGTGTTTTCTTTGCTTAACGGCGCAACGCTCTGCATCCAAGGTACAGGGTAGCAACCAACCTATAGGGCTTTGCTTTCGATGACTATTCAAAAGACACTTTTAGCATAATCATTGTTACACATTGTACATCATATGTTTCTTCTAAATGTTAGACCATAGAACATAAATAATGCTTGTTCCCACGTCTGTTCTTTGCGGCCCTGTTTGTCTCTCACCTTCCCTTTCTTCGAGGTCTAGAATTTCTTGGGGATCTGGGATCGGAACGTGAAAGAGCTTGCTCCTGGGACAGGACATAGAAACCCCCAAGGACCTACATAGAACACGGCTGTACGACAAGTGGATAAAAATGCACTCACTACCATGACCGTCGTCCAGTAATGGTAGCTGGACATGACGCTTTCATACTCCTGCGAAGTATACATAATCCTGTAAATTCTAGAAGCAAGAATCGGAAGTTTTGCTCACCTGGACACGAAGATGACGAAGGTCTAACCCTCCATAGGCCCCAGCCATTATGGACGCCCCGAGGAAAAATAACCTGTTCAGCTAACGGAGGAAATTAGAAGGCAATTGACGGCGGTTAACTGAGGGTTAAATCAGTCAACGAGCTGCTCTGCCATTTTAATTGCTCATTTGTTCGCCGAGCTGCGAAATTGGTTTGCAAACGTTTCACCGTCATGCTCTGCCATTTTTACATTAGTGTACAAACGGATTTCTGACAGGGTTTCAGGACGTGGTGGGTTTTCGCCTGGCAAGCTTTCTCCCTATAAAAAGCCACAAATGTCCGCTTAACAACACTGCGACGTGGCGGATGTGACTCGCCACTGAATAAAGTCACTGCCCACAACTACATACTGGCAAGCGGACCAGAATCCTAATGTAATATTTTCCTGACAAGTTTTCTCTACAAACGGAATGCTTAGCCTGTTTACACTACGCCCACTAGAACCCAACTTGTCGTCATGTTTTGACGAAATTATGCCTCAAGATAAATTTTACAATTTCCA
>CALYDF020009149.1:0-11050 GCA_944474145.2 Dicrocoelium dendriticum
CCGCATTTCACATCCGGCACGACAAGTTTGTATCTGTGTCCGCGTGTGTTGCATGGCCCTCATAAGTGCAGCATTTCCCTCAGCATTGGGAAGTCACCGAGATATAGAATACGGTAGTTCATAATGAGGTCGACTTGCACCCGACCGTAGGACAAGGTGTAGAGTCCTAGTTTCTAGCACCGGCCTTCATACCCCAAGTCACGTAAACGCGGGTTGAGCTTGGTAGCAAATTGTTGAACCTGTTCCATCTTTTGTGCTTCGCTTAGGGCACTCGGAAAGTAGGTGAGCGAACCGTACTCTTGCATTGGGCTAATGATAGAAGAGAAGAGATGAGTGGCAAACTCTACAGACAATGTGCCGAAGCTACTTTTGAGCGTCCGAAGCATGCGCAATCCGTTGCGATATAGCCTGTTCGTGTTGTCCATGGACTTCAAATGGTAACGCGAGGGTTCACCTAGGTCCTTCACGGAGGGTGTGGGATATAGCGTTTGGTCGTCAAATGTGCCATTTCGACCATCAGCACTCTTCCCCAGGCTCGTATATACAGACTTGGCTGGGTTGACCGCGAAATGGACTGCTGCAGCCCATGCGGATAGGCTGTTGAGGTTCAGTTGAGGTTGGTCGCATTCGTCAGGAGCGCCAATTGCTCTCTAATTCTTCATATCGTATAAAAACTAGGCAAACGGCGCCCAGGGAAGCTGTGATAGATTGTTGATGAGGACCCGAAACAGAGTGGGCCAGAACACAGTGCCTTGAGGCACGCCAGTTGTAGCGGGATACCAGTCAGTTAGATGGTCGTCGACCTGTACCCTCCTATTTCGTCCCATAAGAAAGTCGGGGATCCACCGTTGCAGTGAGAACCCGACACCACACATCCTGAGTTTCTGAAGGAGAACCTCATGTCTGATCTTGTCGAACGCTTTACTGTATTCGATGAATATCCCGTCGACAGACTTCCCCTTCCTTATGGCCTTCAACTAATCGTGCCTCGTCCCAAGCAAGTTTGTATTGCATGAGCAGTATTGCATAGAACCGTGCTGTGCGGGCCTCAGGACCTCTTTGACAAAATAAGTGTCAGACAAATTGGCTTGTAGTTGTCTGCTTTGCTAGGATCGCTGCCTTTCGGAATAGGTATCACCACCGAACATTTCCAGTCATTCGGCAACGAACCTTCCGACAGTGACCTGCTGTAAAGTTCAGTCACGGCAGGAGAGATGATAGTCGAAAGTGACTTCAGAACCAGTGGGTGAAACCCATCAGGTCCGACAGGTTTGGTGCCGTCAAGGTGGGCGAGTAGTTGACATACTTGTACATAAAGTCATTTTAAACAATTATGGGCGCGAAACGCTCCGAAATGCTCGCCGCTGGGAGGATTTTGCCTGCAGACATGCCTCCACACGGCAGCAACTGACTTTTCTTCATGATTGCTTACGCAATGATACTCTCCCCCGCAGCGTCAGCTACAGATCTCCGATTAACCATCCACAAGCATGGAAAGTTGCATGACAATTTGGGAAACACATGGTGCGGATGCTGATCACGGACGCCCACAACCACATCAGAAAATATGAGCGATGTATCAACGAGCATCGGACTAGTTGTCTGGGAGTTATTGGACAACAGTTAACAGAACAGCTCAGCTAATCAATAGAGCGCGGAGTGGAGAATACTAGGAGAAGAAAACAAGTGGCATTAAAGAATAAGTTTTTTAAGTTGACGAACGCAAATAGCGAAACTAATTACAACGACTGGATCCGAAATCTATCCAATAGACCACTATCCGAAGCAGAAAAGCAAGTCCTCACAAAAGGACTCAATTACAATTTCAGGGATGCTACAACTATGGATTTCCTGTCCGGATTCGAAAGTGCAATCAAATCCAGTGGGCTTGACGATTATACGCAAAAACAATTGAGAGCTACAATTATTCCAGTTGTAGCACGTAACAAGCAACAGACTTCTCTATCTCAACAGGAAATGGATGCAATAAAGGCTTTGGAAGCTGATGAATCCATTGTCAATTTACCTGCAGACAAGGGGCACGTGACGGTTGTATTAAATAAAACAGATTATGTCGGAAAAGCAAAACAGCTTCTGAGCGATACAACAACCTACCGCCGCATCGAAAACAATCCAACAACCCAAATGACAAACAAAATAAACAGAACCTTGAAATTACTCCAGAAACGGAATCAAATCACAAAGGAAGATCGTGCCCGAATGATGGCCCGCGATCCGAACATAGCGCAATTCTACGGGCTTCCAAAAATACGTAAAGACGCTGCACCATTAAGACCGATCGTATCGCTCGCAGGTACACCTACGTACAACCTAGCAAGAGAGTTGTGGAGACGTCTCAAGCACCTAACAATTGGATCACAGCACTCTATACATAGCGCACAACAATTTCTGGAGAGGATCAAACGTATAAGAGTAAATCATGACGAGATAATGGTATCGTTCGACGTGACCGCACTCTTTACGTCTGTCAACTTACAGACCGCAAAGCAAGCAATCATCGAACGACTGGACCAAAGTGAAAAAACAATCGGAAAGCTGGTGACTGGAAATCTGTGCAAGCTACTTGATCTATGCCTCGCGACCTACTTCGCCTTTGATGGACAGATCTATGAACAGGAGAAAGGAGCCCCAATGGGATCCCCTATGTCAGGACTCGTTGCAGAAATAGTAATGCAGAAACTTGAAGAGGATGTACTGCCGATAATCAGCCCAAAGTTGTGGATCCGATACGTCGATGATACATTGGTGATACTAAAACGTAGTCAAGTAGCGGTTGCATGCGAGTTACTCAATAACACCATGGAAGACATCCATTTTACGATGGAATCGGAGATAAAAGACCAACTCCCATTGTTGGATGTGTTAGTCACCAGGACGATTGATGGAGCTTTGCAAACATCGGTTTACAGGAAAGGTGCACATACCAATCAGATTCTAAACTACTACAGTAATCACCCGAAATGTCACAAAATAAGCTGCGTGCGGACTCTCTTTCGTAGAAATGAAACACATTGCAGCACTCTTGAGGCGAAGAAGAAAGAAGAGCTATACTTATTCAAATCATTCCAACTAAATGGATATCCACACAGCTTTGTCCGGCGATGTCTAAACAACAAAGCTACGACGTCTCCGCCTGCTCAAACGACAAAAAAGCGAATAGTTCTACCTTATGTAAAGAAAATCTCCGAGATTGCAGCAAGGTTATACAAACAGCACGGTCTTTCAGTGGCTCACAAACCAACCGTCACATTGAGAAGCACCCATTTGAAACCCAAAGCTAGACCTAAAGCACACGAAAGACGAAATGTTGTGTACAAGATACGGTGTCAAGATTGCGATAAGAATTATGTGGGTCAGACAGGAAGACAATTGTCTACAAGAATACAAGACCATAAAAGAGCTTCTAAGAACCATTATGCTCTTTCACTTGTTTCAATACATACAGACGAAGAAGGACATCACTTCCACTGGAACAACGCAGAAATCCTAGCACAAGGAGAGACACAAAAAGGAAGAGAGTTCCTCGAGGCATGGTACTCGACGAAGCACTCGATAAACATGCACGTCGAGATTGACCCGGTTTACGAAACGCTAAGACGGAGAGAATTAAAACAACTTAAAAACCGTCGAAAGCAGTTAACAGACCCGTTAATAACACAGCCGCAACAACCGGGACAAAACCATCCTATGGAACGTCCATATTCACCAGAGAAGCTGGGTAGACGAATGGTCACGGGGCACAGATTGAGAGGGACAATTCAAAAGTCACTTGCTAATCAATCACAAATCGACGGCCAAACCAGCGGATTACGTTTGAACCTACAGCGCACTGAGGAAGTCACGTCGCATGGTGATGAAACATCTGCATACCAATTACGAAGCTCGGCGAACAATTGAACCCAAGTCGACATACCTCTTCAACGCCGCAATCCAGATTGTCGAGTTCGGTAAAAGCGGTACAAGTCAAACTCGAAACAGACACTTGGTCATACACAAATACAGAAGCGAAGTGTACCGCCAAAGTCAACGCACCCTCAGTGCTGGAGGTTAGTGGCTGTCCATCCGGGCCATCCAGCACTGGCACATCACCTGCCGGTTTCAGACGTCGCTTCAAGTAAGCAAAATGCTTTCTAGGGCGGTCATAGCGTCGATTGCGAGCTTCTCTTTGAAATGTTGGTGCTTATTCCTTTTTGCACTGTTGCAGAGGTTTCTCTGAGTTTTATGCCCTTCGTAATCATTGGCAGAGCCAGATATGAGGAATTTGTCCCTCAGTCTGCACAGCCTCCGATCCAGATTTCCCTACTACTTGTTAAACCAATGAGGCATAATCGGTCAAATCTTCCGAAATTTTAATGGCACAAACTAGGGACACAATGATGTCAATCGCACTTTTCTAAAAATCTAACAGTCTTCTACAGATGCAGCTTGTTACAGAGACCAATCCAGTTGGCTCGCTGCTCTTGATGAACCATCGAAGTCCGTTTTCCAGTAGTTATAAGTTGCTTCCAGCGGACCTGAAAGCGGCAATGATAATTCCATTTCAGCTGTGAACACTTATTCGTCGCTCGTAGCCAGGGTCTCGATGATCCGAACGTTACGCATTCGTTGTTCGTAGCTCGTTAACATCAGGTCGAGGAAGGACGGGATTAAACTTGACGGTATTCGTGTTGGTTGGCATATGTGTTGCAATGCACCAGTTTCAAGTAACGAATCCACGAACTTTTCTTCAACGTCACTGTCCAGGCATCAAATACGCGTTAGACCATCGTATTAGAGGACAGTTAAAATGGCCCATAAGTAGAACGTGTGGACAAGTCATGTGGGTTCGATGATGGGGCAGCCAATCCAAACAACGACCCAGGGGGCTGTAATAAACTGCGCCCACAAGTAGTTCTCTACGGTTGAAGCGGATGGAGCACCACAGTAGCTCACAAATATCATCGTCAATTCGGTAAATGCTCACAAGTCTCCCACGCAGGGAAGACCGTAAGTAAAGCAAGACAAGACCGTAGGCATTCTTTAGTCTATTGCATCGGAAGCACGAGTAACCGTTGAGTTCAAGTTCTTGGGTTTATAAGTTCAAATGCATCCATGTCTCGGCGAGTCCCACTATGTTTCACCGCTCAGACGCAAGGAAACAACAACGCTCATCGCCGTTGCTCATAACATTGTAAACGTTTGGAAAGACAACTCGCAGGCCGCAGCAAGAGCCGCCGGGCTTGCTTGAAGTATGGGCAGTCAGCTTATCCTAATTCGCAGATTGTTGGAAATCACCCGAAAATTTACGATACGAAGATATGTTTCCCCTCACAAGTACGTCTTTTCAGCTCAATGATTGTAGACTTGAGCCGCGCCCTGTCTAATGGGTCCATGTCTGGAAGAATATGGATCTTCAAGCCATTCCGCCTATTAGGCTGGACTTGATCAGCCTTGGACTGGCTTCGTCCACAAAAGTGATTCTCATAGGCCGATTTTGTTGATGCCCTTGCTTTCCAAGTGGGGTAATTTGCCTCACTTTTACCGAGTCTTCACCAGCGTCGAGAAGTCTGTCAATTAGACTCTGAATAACCTCGAGATGGTGATCGTAACGCACTTGGTTTGGTGGATTACTGGACTCCGGCGCGTGGATGATCACGAGGTTATAACGCCACTGGTCGGACGAGGTTGACCATGCAGGGCGAAGTATATTACCAGACTCACATGGTTTGGCTAACTATTGACTTACAGAAGGTAAACGCTCAACATCCCTTCGTAATTTCTTTCTATGTGCTTTCCACTTGTCTTCAGCCCTCAGACTTTCACCTGCAGGGACATCAGCGCCCGTTGGACACAACAAAGGTAAACAATTTTTCCAGGTGAAACTGGGCTTCTCACAACGCTTTGACTTCTTGCCGGTGAGTTTGCACGGGTAGAGGCGGAAGACTGAGCTGAAACCTGAAGTCTATTCGAGCTAGGTTGTTGGGCCAAACACACGGATCTGTTCGCAAGGGAATGATGAAGCCTACACGTTGGCTTTACTCTCCGTGGCTGAATGTTGTTTCAGCAATTTTCGAAAACTTTGAACGAAATCGTGTTTGATCTCACAAAGACGATGAAAATGCTCAACTGATAATCCAACACATGAAATGTGGTATTTAGCTTGAAACAAAACACACGTGCAAGCATTTGCTCGGTATCCGACTATCGTGGAACAAGTTCCACAGGGTGACTTCTTCGGCATTGTGAACAAACCGAAAGCAAGATGGCGGCCAATTGTCGGAGAAAATTGCGATAGCAAGATCGCCTAATCCAAGCGATTAATACACACGTATTTCTGGTCAGAAATTTCGGAGTCCGAAATGAAACTGCATTGTACCTAAATTTTTACGAAATAATTACCATGAACGAAGAAAACCAACGAAGTGATCTGGTCAACACAGCCAAAAAACCGACCGGAGGCGGCTATCCTCAGTTAGCAATCCCCGTTAGACCAACGCTTGACATTTCGCGTGGAAAGTTTTATGTGAATTAGGTAAGTTCAAAATAAGTGACACGGAATGGGAACTCGCACCCGTGGACTTACTATAATATCCACCTTAACAAGCAAGTAAGTCCGTTTATCCTGATTTTGTGGGGAAATTGAGCAGAATGTCTTGCACTATCCTTACGTCGATTAATGAACAGAATACAAATTAAGTGCCGCGGATGTTGTAACGCATCTTCAACTTGTTTTTAACAACGGGTAGCGTGTGCTCAGAAACGGCAGAAGTCGAAAAAGCGTTCCATTGCTCACAAGTTTGAAGAGAGAGTAACAGTTCGGGCGGCATTCCAGTCAACACTATTGGTGGCCAGGTTCAGCTGGTGACACCTCACTGTTGTGTTGCGGCTGAGTTTCAGCTGGTGGCAACAAACGTGGTGTGGGTTATTCACATTATGGTACTCCAGAATGAGGTTGCATAGTAGACGGTGTCAATTTCCGCTGTACAATATTAGGTCTTTCGGTTGTAAATGGTATGCCAGTTAAAACAATCCCTTCACAATTTGTTTGCCCTTCGCTGTAGGATTGCCTTTTCAGCTACCTCACTTTTTAGCAATATGCCCGAGTATTATTCGTGTACTCTACATGCGACCTCAAATAGGTGCTGAGCATTTAAAAATGAGTCAAACCACCCGTACGCCCTCCGTAAAAGCCAATCATTTTAGTTCTCGGTTTGGGCGCTTTTCACTAATGTTCCAAACACTCTAGGTTGTTTTTCAAGCCGAGATCTCTAAGCAGCGTAAATGTGTATTTTGACACTTTTCCTCCTCGAGCGGTCTAAGATTTAACTTTGACAATTCAAAAGCACGGTGTAAGTGCTGTTGCAGTAGCTCGTCATCTTCCTGATTACCAATAGTGAGCCATATATTCAAATCATCGGCAAGACGCAAGTAAATATAACGATAACACGAAAACACGGTTGAGGAGGAATAAAATTGAGGGCCGCTCCAAAATTGATCGTTTTGGAACACGACAGTCCACATCAATAAGTCAGAAAATGAGCCCCAAACCGGGACATAAAACTGTGATGGAGTAAGGTAATTTCCGTTCCCTGCAGTGGTAGAGTTGCTGATAACGTATATTTGCAGCCAATGGAAAAGGATGCGATAGTAAAAGTGGTAAAACGTTAGAAAATTAGAGATACATGACAACCATTTTGGTCCCACTACAAGGTATTTCGTTCTAACTACCTAGTGTAATCAGTGCTTTTGTGGTAGGTGACTGGAGTTGAAGGAAGCAATGTTTCTGATTTTCTAAGAAAATACATGTCTAATCAATCCATCAGTAGCTCCGGTATGATGGACTACATCAAATTTGAGCGTACTAGGATAATAATGATTTGGCGATAGTTAACGGGCTTCAAACGGCTATTAATCTTGAGAATGCGGGTACTGATATTCTGAACATACACGTTAGGAAACTGCTGTTCATCCAGGTATCTTGGAACGAATCGAGTAACTGACACAGCTATCCTGGCAGCTGTGCGTGCGGATGAGCATAAATTTCAAAAAAACTATCGGTGCTCAACGATACAGTTTTATCGAAATATGGTTGTACAAAATTTACGAGGTGTGCAAAATGCTGCCGACTGTGGGACCAAAACAGGTACGCAAAATATGCTGGTGGCGCGTCAAAATATTGCGGCATAGTGTATCCCTGTAGAGACTGCAGCGACTGCTTCCTCAGCAGTTGGAACGCATCGATTTGCTGAGAAGAGTGTGGGAGCACCAGGCTTCACTTCCAGGTGCCTGTTAAAAATTTTGTACGGGGAGTGTTTAAAAAGAAATCGAACTTTGTAAATAGCGCGCAACCGGCAGTGAGAGCTCGCTGTGGCTACTAAAGGTATGTGGAAGCTCAGCTAGACGACAAACGGCCAGTTGCCTAATTTTGCTCTGGCTGTTATTTAGCGAGCTGCAGCCGTTGTAGTGAGCATGTGTAAAACCTGTTCGTCGGACTATTGTCAAAGAAAAAATGGAAGAGTTTGTAGAATACCGTGCGTGTTTGAGAGTTGCTATAAATTTGGCAAAATTTTTACAGAAACATCAGAGTTTCTTAGGCAAGCATGCTGTGAGGGCTCTATGAGTCGCACGCTATGCTGTAAGAGTTTAGTACTTTGAACACGGTAGAATCTCAGTCGCTATCGACCCTAAGACTGGACGACCTTCCACATCAACAGAGGACGATCATGCCGAGAGCGTTCGTGGTGTGTCATGTGGAAATCGTCATCTAACTTTTCGTGAAGTTTGCTGACGACGAGAGCATCAGCGTAGGGTCAGGCTATGCAAGTTTGAGTGATAAACGTGTGATGCGTTGTGCCATTGCGACGTTCGTGCCACGTTTGGTGACTAACGATCAGAAGCAGAAGCTTGTGGAAATCAGCCAGGAGATGTTTGCTACTCCCAATGACAATGAAGAATTCCTTAATTACCTCATAACAAGCGATGAGACTTGGGTTTATAGCTACCATATTGGAAGAAAGTTGCAGTCGTCGCAGAATGTGGGGAAGGGTCAACCCTTACAAAAATGCACTCATGCGTCGGTAAAAATCAAGGTGATTTTTGTTGTCTTATTGAAAGCAAAGACGTTGTCCATCAATCGCTTGTACCACGTGATCAGATTGCATACAAGGGACTCCTCCAGACAATTCTAGCGCGTTTGTGGGATGCTTTGCGTAGGAAGAGTCATGAGCTATGAGAAAACGAGCCTTAGGTGTTGCATCTGGAGAGTACGCTGGCTCAATCATCGCCCTTTGTCCGCATTTATCTAGCAAAACATCACACTCCTGTTGTGCCTATCCACTGTATTTTCCATACCTAGCTCCAGTAGAAAAGTTCCCATTTCCAAAACTTACAACCAACTTGAACTGACGTCGATTGCAAGCGATAGAGGATGTACAGGACAATGCGAACAGAGACCTGCACGCCAACCCAGTAAATGCGTTGCAGCTGGCTTTACAACAACGAAAGCACCGCTAGGAACGGTGTTTTGATGACAGAGATTCCACTTTTATAGGGAAGTTGTTTAAAATATTGTGCAATGGGCAAAAAGCGCGAATATTGGATAATTTACAGAGTCCTCCACAACAATGCAGTGGTCTGCGCATCCGTGCGCTCGCAACGGTTGAATCAAGTGGTAGCAGGTTGCTTCAGTCTCCTTTATGCTTGCTAAATCAGTTAATCCATGCATTACAGCTTCCCTGGTCAGATAGAACGAACGATGCGGAGGTCGACTGTCACAGATAAATCGCGGTTCCATGCGAGCCACCTGTCAGGTAAAGCTCGACTTCTAGCCTCCCTCAGCGAATCGCTAATAAACTGCGTACTTTGAGCCAATGGATGGATTTTAGTTCCTTCTTTTACCCTTATATATCATTGTAATGGCCAGTAGCAATCATCGCAAACAGTTGTTCAGCTATCGTCTTGTGTTTTCTAACTCTCGATGGGGATTTTCAAATTGTTTAAACAAATAAATTACTTAAATGCCTTACACTGACAACGACAGGTTAGAGAATAACTGCCCCCGTTGCGATCGAAGAGCAAATGGCTACATCCGTGCTGGAATTCCAAACTTGGTGGTCTAGTTTACGTCGCTTCTGAAGCCGTCTCGCGCTGCATGTGCATTTGAGGAGAGTCGAAAGCTGTGGCGCATCGGAAGATGGACTCGTAAGGTCAGTGCATGTGAGTACAAAGGATGGAATTTTAAGGGTGACGTGCGGAAAATATGTTTGTTGAAAGGTTGCTGCTTAGGAAACGGTGTAGTTCTTACTGTTGGCTGTTCACAGGTGTGAGGCGGGTCTTCGAATCCGCTGCTAACTGGAGAACACTGTGAGCCCAACAATGGAACAGTGATATATTTCGAGTAAGTAGCAATGCCTAAAATATCTCGTTATGTGGAAATTATTGTTAAAGAAAAATTTCGTGATAAAGTGCAAAGCATTTTAGTGGACATACCGTAGATATGTTTAGAAGAACTAAGATATTTGCGTGATAAAATATAATTACATACATTCATTGATTAGATTTTGGTAAAACACCGTTTGTTTGCTTTCCATAGCAACTGTCTTTGACAAGTTATAAAATGAATTGTCAGTAGGAAAACTTTCGATCAAGTCGTTTCAAATATAGTTATATTGGAGTAGGAGACGACGTAGACTGAAAGAGCTTTCCATGGCAGACAAAACGGAAGGGAAAAGAAATTTCGACGACTTTCCAGCCGGCTAAACTATCTTTTCAGTTTAAGAGGATGACCACTAAGATTAGTGTAACTGTTTAGTTTCAGCAGCGTGAGGCAAGTGTGTTTTACGTTCTTCTGAATCTGGTAAAACATTATGGGGTCCTCTCACAAAAGCTAAAGTTGACCGCTATACATTCCTAGGGACTAAGCTGATGTGGTAGATTAAACAACTTCCTAAAGTTTTTTGTTGCCCTCCATTGAGGAATCTCCTAGGCAACAATATGCTGTTTCTGCCACGGCGGCCAAGCTTGGGTGGCGTATTCCACATGTGCTCGTAGT
>CALYDF020009150.1:0-11025 GCA_944474145.2 Dicrocoelium dendriticum
CCTCTAATTCTCCGATAGTGCACTGAGTACATACCCAAGTTAAGCAAATATCCGGGATACGTTTTCCCTCGAAAACCCTGCACCAACCTTGTACAAAACCCTCTTGCATTTTGTCCCTTAAATACATGGCGGACATGCCTGGATACAAGGAGACTAGACCTCTGTCGCAACGAGATTGGACCTTAACGTGATGCGACGGTTTGCGTACCTCATTGACCCATTGAGCTATACTTGCTGGTGCCTCCGGGCACCTTGAGAGCTACTCCTACCAGGTTTGTCAATGGTGAGAGGTCAGACGAACTCAGTCTCCTGTTCCTCCAGGTTGGGGTTTGAAATGGGATGGCGTCCATTTCTGTAAAACTAAATCATTGCCACCTCCCAGCTGCCTTGCGGACAGGCTTTTGAGCCAAGGGCTTTGGACGCGGACCCTAATCCTCCTCCTGTCTAGGTCTGGGCGCCCTGGCAGTATCTCAACCCACATACAACCATGACATTTTCTTCAAACATAAACTTCATCCTGCATCCGCCGTCGAGCAGATTATCAAGGGTCGCCTTATTTGCTGTATGCAGCAGGGCGGATAAGCGAAAATATGCTACTGCTGGCGCCTTCCTTCTTTCTTTTCCACCTTTTTCTCTTGCTCCCATCCCGACCCCTATTACTAACCTTCCTTCTATAGTTCCCAACTTATTTGGCAGCAACCGAAATGCCACTGGAGTAAAACCATCTGCAGTCACCAGCCCACAGCACCTATCGGACGCCTGTCGGCAAATGTCCCTTATAAGGCCACGCTATCCCGTTTCCATGGCGACATTCAATGTTCGCACTCTAAGACAAACAGGTCAGCAGGCTGCACTCGCACGCACAATGGACACACTGGGTATTGATGGGTGTTGTGTGTCCGAGACTGGGATCAATGACCCTAACAGGGTTATTGAATTAAGTACACCCGGCTTATCCTCTCGTTATTGGTTGCACGCATCCGGAGACGCCGATGCGGCACTCACACGTCAAGCTGGTGTAGGTATCATTCTAAGCTCCAACGCTGTGCAATCGTTGGTTGATTTGATTCCGGTGAACAGCCGTTTATGTGCAGCTCGTTTGACGACATCAGCTAAAGTTGATTCACGAAGTAGTACAAAACGCTGTTTGTTTGTGATTTCCGCTTATGCTCCCACCGACTGCAGTTCTAATGCTGTCAAGGACACATTCCATTACTAACTAAACGCGCTGTTGCGCAGTGCTACTAGTTCAGATATTATAGTACTTGCAGGGGATATGAACGCACAAGTAGGGCGTCTGAGCTCTTCAGAAGCTCAGCTGGGCGGTAATTGTGGGCTTAACTCCGAACGGACTGACAACGGTGAGCGTCTGCTGCAGCTGTGTGCGGAGCACCAGTTGTTTCTTAGTGGCACTGCTTGTATACACAGTGGGCGCCGAAGTGCCACTTGGCGTACTCCTGTAGCTGACCAGCGATGGACCCAAAATGATCACATTGCCATAAGTTACAGATGGCGTATTTCCATCCTGGATTGCCGCTCGTACTGGAATACCTGTGTCGACTCTGATCATGCCTTGGTACGTTGTCGTTTCTTCATGAACTTTACCGGGAGGCGCACTAAACGTCTGCTACGATTGGCCACGGAGAAATTGTCTCAGCCCTCGGTCAGGCAAGCCTATCAAGCCGCACTGCATACTGAACTTCCGCTGTCTTGTCCTAATAACACTGAGCTTCAGTGGAATGGGATCTCAGCCGCCATGCACGACGCAGAAGCATCGTCACCGCACCAGTCACTGGATATCCGAGAGGTCGGTGAACCTGTTGGAATCTAGAAGACACCTCCCGGCTGGCTCTGAACACAATGTGACCAGACGGGCTATTAGACGTGAATTAAAGCAGAGCCTGCGTGCTGACAAGGAAGCCTGGTGGACCAGTAGGGCTCAAGAAATGGAGGAGGCAAGGGCAGTGGGCAATTACCGCAAGCTCTTCCAGCTTATCCGCACCACTGGTCCCAGGAAACCAGGCGTCAGTGAGACAATCATAGACAGCGAGGTGCGCAGATACACGATAAGCCGCGCCGTATAGCTCGTTGGGCGGAACACTTTCAAGCTCAGTTCAGCTGGTCTCCTGCTCCCGGACCTCTTCCTACTCAGGTTATGCAGGACGAGCTATGAACGGTTAGTTTCGAGCCTCCGTCGGAGGCCGAGGTCCGAAACGCGATTACAGCCCTCAATGGTTTTCGTGCCGCTGGCCCGGACTCCGTCCCACCTGCACTATTTAAGGATGGAGGTGAGGTCCTTTGCAAAGCACTGACCTCCTTATTCGAACGTATCTGGAACGAAGTGTGCCAGCTAATTGGAGCGAATCGATTATAGTGGCAATATACAAGAAGGGCAGTCGCACAGACTGTTCTAACCACAGGGGTATCAGCCTAACACCAATTGTAACAAAATTATTGGCCTCGATTCTCGTTCGTCGCCTCACTGCGGAACGGGGATCTCGGATTAGGGAAGAACAGGCCGGTTTTCGCCCAGGACTTGGCTGTATAGACCATATATTCACTTTGCAGCAGTGCTCAAGCAGCGCCACGCATACCGCAGACCGACAATAGCTGTGTTCCTCGATTTCAAGTGTGTGTTTGATTCAGTTGATCGATCGATCGATTCTGTTAGAAATGCGTGGAAAGGTGTTCCCACGAAATATGTGAACATCTTTTTTGCTCTATACTCCAACACTACAGGTCGCGTCAGAGTCCAAAGTGTCCTATCGGAAAGCTTTCCGATCACAAGTGGCGTTCGTCAGGGCTGTCCGATTTCCCCGATTTTGTTCAATTTCGTCGTAGATTCTATCATGGAGTGTTCCCTTGCAGAATCCCACGAGGTAGGCGTTGAAGCGCTACCTGGTGGAAGGTTAGTTGACCTAGATTATGCGGACGATATCGTCTTGCTTTTCGACCATGTTACGACGACACAATTAACCCTGAATAGCCTGTCCCGAGTGGTCCCATTATTTGGTATGCACTTCGCACTGTCAAAGTGCAAGGTGTTGCTGCAGGAGCACCAGCCACTTGATAACTCCTTGACGCTTGCTAAAGAGGAACCCGGGGTGGTTGATCATTTCACTTACCTTGGCAGCTGCATCAGCAATTATGGGGGCATAGAAACTGATGTCAGCTCACGTATTGCAAAGGCCAGAGCTGACTTCTTGAACCTGCGGCATCTTTGGCGACAGAAGGGTGTTTCCCTCCGTCCGACAGACCGGGTATGCAAGGCCACAGTGAGGGCCGTTCTGCTCTATGGTAGTGAGACTTGGCCCCTTCGGTCTGAAGATCTGAGGCGCCTCCAAGTCTTTGATCATCATTGTCTGCGAAGCATTGCTGGTGCCGGGTGGCACCAGCGTGTCCGCAACGATGATGTGTGTAGGCGAGTAGCACCTAATGATGATCATGCTAGCTCCCTATAACAACTGATAACACTGGATAGGTTGCGTTGGCTCGGGCGCGGGCTACGCATGCCTGGTCACCGCTTACCTAGGAGGGCCTTGTTTAGTCTGCCAGCTGTATGGTGGCGCAAGGCTCGCGGTGGGCAGAGCTTGACTTGGCAACGGGAAATGAAGACACTGACGACCATACTGGGTGCCGTTGGTCCGTCTCGCCTTCCAGGCTGGAGTACACGTGACTCGCCTTGTTCTTGGCTCGAGACTTTACAGGACATGAAAAAAAATGAAATGTGTCAGCTTATACGCCGTCACGGCGCTTCGCTGCCGCGTGACCTCCACCAGTCGCGCGCGGGCTGAGTATACCGCGAGGACGCCCACCCCTACGCGGATTCGAACCGGTGACCTTATGGTTGGAAAGCAAACGTGCCGACCACTCGGCCACCGCCCGACCTTTACAGGACTTTACAGGACATGGCTCGCAGTAGACACCAGTGGCGCGTCTGTTGCCGTCTCCTAATCGGATTGTCTGTTTAAAGTGTGTTTGGTGCTGAGTTATCTGCGGGGTAATGGCTGATTATGGCGCAGGGTAGTGAAAGCCGCAAGGAAGCTGTCTCGCCGATGCCGCCTTATCTTTGCACGATAGCCAGCTGTTTGTGATGGAATGTTGTCTACACCAGGTGTAGGCGCCTTGGCCGTGAATGTTTGCTTAGGGCATTAAGGTTTTCAGGTAATTCCCCCTTCTCTCCCTCTTCTTATTCTTTATTTCACAGGTCCTCATGGTTGTATGGCAGCGAAGCATCAGTTCAAATGGCTGATGTACTGCTGTTGATTATAATGATAATGACTAGATACAGTATTCTAGGTGTGGTCGCACAAAACTGAGAACAGCTTCACAGAAATATCGGCCGTTAGGACAGCGAAGTAAAGACGAATAAATGACATACGGAACCTGCTAAAAGTAACCGTCCTCCAATCGTCATCAGAGTGAAACACTGAGGAGTGGACGATGCCTAGATCAACCTGCTGAGTGACAACATGGATTTCACTTCCATCAACTGCATGGCGCGCGGAGGGAACTAGTACCTCCAATGCTGGCAATCTGGCCTCAGTCGTTGTTCTGACGACATATCACGTCCCACTGATACTTTGCAGTAATGTTCGCTTGCTCCTTGGTAAAATCAGTAAACTCAGTGCCATTATGCAGCGAAATGAGTATGTTAATACAGGAACTATTCTGTTACAATAAAGCTGGTTGCATGCTGATGTGGAAAATGGGGTAATTCAACTCAATGGTCATTTTTCCATCAGGTCTGACCGTCCCGGGAAGCCCCAGTTCCGTGGTGGTGGCGTTATACCTTACGTTAATCAACGTTGGTGCAATGCAGCAAGCATAATAGTTAGGTACTTAACGTTTTCTAGAAGCTGCCATTTAGTTGAGTGCAAACCGAAATTCCTAAGTGCCTTTCCATCGCAATGAGGCTGGACCTTACCGTGGTGCGATGATTTGTGTGCCTCAGCGATCCATTGAGCTATGCTGGGTGGTGCTTTTGTACCTTCAGAGTCACTCATACCAGATTGGTCAATGGTTAGAGGTCAGACAAACTCAGCTTCCTGGTCCTCCAGGTTGGGGGTTGGAATGAGGGTGGCTCCTTATTCCTTAAAACGGACTCCTTGTAGCCCAACGCCAAACCCGCTGCCTTGCGGCCAGGTTTTTGAACCAAAGGCTTTGGTTGATAACCCTAATCGTTCTCCTGTCTAGGCCTGGGCAACCTGACAGTATCCTGCCCACGCAATACCATGAATCAAACTTCAAACAAATTGAATCAAACTTCCATCAGTCATCGTTGGAAACGTATACATTGCTCCTGACACGTCCGCATCCGAGTTAAAGCTTTCTGAAGACCAACTTTCTTCAACGCTACTGCTTAAATTAGATGGTTCTATCTGTATTGTTTCAGGCGACCTCAATAGAGAGGATACAAGATTCTTGAAAACACTGGGTTTGGTAGACCTAGTGACCGTTTCGACCAGACAAGATGCACAGTTGGACGCTGTGTCCACAAATAAAAGACAGTTGTTTGCCTTACAAAAGGGGGCTCCTTTGAGCAGCTCAGACCATCGTATTTTAAAACTGTGTCCAGTCACTTACAACTGGTCTACTTATTTAACGCTGACCAGACGGCCTTACAAGATTATCAAACGGCGAACTTGCTCCATAGAAAATATCACGAGGCTCCAGACGATGTCTTCTTTAACCGACTTTTGTTCTTCCACGACGTGGACCTGTCGCTGGAATGCGATCATCTAACGGACTACATCAAATATTGTTTTGACAAGTGTTGCCCTGTTGGAATGATCTATCTAAGAGCAGATAGATTTTCCTCAACACTACTAAAACGACTCCGATAGATGGAAGAATAAGCCTACAAGTGCAAAAATGCTACTCGTATCAAAAGCCTAACCACAGCAATTAAATCTGAGATAAAAAGACTAAACCAATTAACCACCGAAGCAGTTCTAGGCAACCGTAACCGTCACGATCTATGGGGCTTATGAGGCAGCTGTGGTAAGAGCGTTTGCAGCCGGAGTGGTGAAGAGGATGTGGATAAACTGAATTCGGGTTTTAGTTCCGCCTCACTAAGCTCATTTTCCTTGCCCGTCTACATTAGCTCAATTCCAGCCGCGCCCTTCTATCAAAGCAACGTCCACAAAGAACTCGAAAGGTTGAGGGCAACAAAAGCTTGTGGTCGTTCTGCTCTCTCACCCTTAGCTTTGAAGGAGTATGCTGGTTCTCTCACACTGCATCTAACAGACCTCTTTGCCAACTGCCTCACTATGCTTGTGATCCTGGACATTTGGAGAGCGGCTAGTATTACTCCAGTACCGAAAAATGGATCTAAAAAGTATTGTCCAATTGCATGTACATCTGTGCTCCTAAAATTTTTCGAAAGTTTGTTAATTCCGCAACTTTTTTCAGCCGCTCCTGAAGACGATATCTACCAGTTCGCATATAGACCCCAGCGCTCCACATGGGATGCAGTGGCATCTGTTGTTCATTCTACAGCATCCGCATTAGATCGAAAATGCAAATCCGTACGGCTTTTTTTCCAAGATTATTCGAAGGCCTTTGGTAGCCTGGATAGTTTAAAGTTGTTAAACCTGCTATCCGAAAATGGAGTTCACCCTGGTGTGTGTAATCTGTTACGTGACTATTTTACAGATCGTACTCAATTCACCAACTTGAGCGGTAAGAAATCCTCTGTCCCCCGTGCCGATTGTGGTGTTCTACAAGGAGAGATCCTAATACCTTTCCTTTTTTCTTTGTAGGTTGAACTTCTCCCAATACAAACGACGTTAATAGGTTGTAATTAAGCTAATGATGTTGTGCTGGGATGTATGTTCCCCATTAATCTTGATTCATCATCACTTCAACATGGCTTGGAAGGGCTGGTGGAGTGGTCTTCATGCAGATCTCTTATGCTTAATGCTTCTAAATGCAAGGATGAATTATTTTCTTTCCTAGGTGGCGATAAGCGGCAGTCCCTCATAGCTTTCTCCCCACACTTACTGTGAATGAAAATCACATACCTAGCTCTTCCACCGCCAAGTATCTCGGCGCTTTTTGTCCCAGTACCTTTCTTGGTACGCGCAACCCTGTAAACTTTTCAAAAAGTCAGAAACCTTGCTTTTTACGCCCTCAGGCCTAAGATGCTTTCAGTACCTCATAGTTTAATATTCAGGTTTGTGCCCTTTTGTATTATTCCCCATGGGCAATACTGTTTTCCTGGCAAGACTACTTCTTATTGGTGCTGTCTATAAGTACATTGCTGGATGCAGCGGCTTGTCTAGAGATACTTTAGTTAATTTGATTATTTCTAGACATCCTGGTGCCTGCAGTGATTTTTCTTCTAACTGATCGATTTCATCCACTTCACAATGATTGTTCCAAAAAGCTCTCTCACTTCTACCCGCTCGAAATTCACAATTTTATTCTCCCGCACGCCATTATATCGTACTACTGTTTTGCCTCATCTCTCACGATTGCTTGTTGACGCAGCGAAATTCACAAACATGCTGCACGAGCGCTTGTTGTATACTACGGTTATAAAAGCCAGAGCCGGAAATATCCCATCGAATACTCTGTGGATTCCGCAAGTCCAAGGAAAAACTTTGCCCGTGAGGTAAACCCGCGGAGCTGTGGACTTGCCATGATATTCACACCAACACATGTAAGTTTGTAAGCAATTCTGACGATGCCATGTCGTGTCTTTTAATCAGCCACATTGTCAACCCGCGGAATGTGAAAAGACGAATAAGCACGGGTGGAAGATAAATCTCCGGGCAGGAAATTCTGTCACATACTAGGATGGGATCAGCGATAAGCGGAAATGGAGGATCTAATAGTTGTAGTTAGTGAACATAAATATCAGCAAGAGGAATGAATTCGTTGGGACTTACTCCTCCTAACACATCCTCTTGTACTTGCATGTTCGTATGATTGCTGTCGTGAATCCAGTTGGATATGTACACGCTGCCATCTGATTCGATCAAGTGTGTAATCCACTTTATGGACAGACTCAGTAACCTCATCCGCAGGCTTGGGCCTCCAAACGCACTCATAAATATTCAGCAGAATGTCAGTAAGAAGAGCAGGGTCACGAGGCGTTGTTTGGCAGAGTAACCAACGCAAATGGTTGACATAGCGGACCCATAGTGAGAAGTGTACATCTATAGCGCGTTGATCGTGCGCTACATATCCGGTACGCGACTAGACGGCCAACCAAAAGTAGTGGGCAGAAGACACAACAGTAAGCTATGGAAAAGTTTATTGGGCGGGAGTAGCGTTAGCTAATGCTAAAAATAGGGCACCCGGAGAGGGCTAGCTAGGGAGAATGTCGATGGCGTCGAGTGCGTTGACAGAGCGTCGTTCGCAATCGAGTCGCGCGCGCCAAAGGCGGAGATGGCGTTCGTGTTTTCAACAAACGGGAACAACGTTCCAACAGGCAAACCGCCTAGTTCCCTAGTACATAAGAAAGCTATAATTTGAATGTATTTTAGAATAGTTTACACAGTCATACGGGGGAATCTCCAGGTCGCTACACATCTACTGTACCGGTAACTTACCCAGCGTGGCGTACAGTCGCACCCTATCTCCACTTTTTGATACCATTCCGATAATCCTTAGCTAAAACTGATTAAACAATGCAAATCGTGCGATTCACGGCATTGTGCTGACGGTTGAATTGGTTCACCATGCGGATGTTTCTGTCTGTCAATAGACGTGAGGCTGGACGTATGATATCGACAGGTACTCGTAGCCTACTGTCCCTTAAATCTTCTGCCGTTGAGTTTCCATTTGGTGTTGACCTGTAGCTCAGCAAGAGTTGATGATTTCTACTTTAGTCCCCTCTTCTCTGAACTCAACTGTAGTTTGCTCTGCAATGTATGGTGTTGTAGTCAACTGCATACTTTTGCATAGAAATGACCACGGGACATCGAGTAGTCCAAGTCTTTCCATCCAATCAAGTCCAAGCAAGCTTGGGCTGGGAGAGTCGGTGATATAGCGTGTTCTTGGGAGCCGTATGTTGTTGAATATCACATCATAGATAAGCTCAAGTCAACCGTAAAGTACTACTTGATACGTTCCGTGCACGATTATTAGTGGCTCAAGTTTAACGATTCATTTCCATATGGAACCTGAGATCATCATTATATCTGGAGCTGCGTCAGGTTGTAGACAAACCGGGATATTATTAATGGAAACTAATACCTCTTTTCTTCTGGATTCAAGGTCGACTTGGAAATTTTCGAATACCGAATTAGACTGAAACCGTTTTATGTGTGGGGTCGCCTTTTGGACATTTTCCCTGGCTAATCTGTGGCTAATTTTATTGGTGGTATGTTTCCTGACGTTTATGGGACGACAGAAGCCATCTTTGTGACCCCATTGTTGCTACTGCTGACCATGATTTCTTTTGGAAGCAAAAAGCGAGCGTAGTCCCATCCACCACATGATCAACTAGGAGTTTGTGGTTTTTTGTTGAGCTTTGCAGTATTTTGTGTCAATCCTCAAAAACTGATGCTCGGTATCTTCCTTCAGCTGAAACAGATTTTGACATTCACTTGTGAGACATTTACAGTGCTATTCGCTTCATCATCATCATTATACACGTCAGCTAGAGATGGGAAACACCTCGGCTACTGTGTCGCAATACATAAATGAAAAAGAAAAATAAATACAAAAGTTGCGTGCCAGCTGAGCTACCAGCAACGGATAAGCATCGTTCCGGTAAGCTACCAGCCGGCTACTAGGCAAAAATAAAAAATTCTTGTGCTTTACGATAAGAAATGAGATTGTAGGTGGAGGGGGAGGCTAAAAGGGATGAGGATGGACAAATGAAATCACAGCACGAACAGCCCTGAGGTCGGCTCCTAACCATGTCAGCAAGTGTATCCAGCCAAACGTGTTCACCGTCTTTTGAACCCCAACCAGGGAGTCGTGCGCTCCAACCGAGGCCAGCACAGAAGTGAGGGCCTTCATTCCTCTTGACCAAGTCATCGCTTGGCCACCAATCCTCTCCTTCCATCCACATCCCCGGTGAGCAAACAACGCACGTCGTGGAAGTCGATGGGCTGGCATGCGCAACACGTGACCCAGCCATCGGAGCCTGGTGCGTGAAATGACGGTGCTGAGCGGTTCAGTTCCTTTTCCTGTGCCGTAAACAAGGCGTCGAACAGGCTCGTTACTCACGCGGTGTTCTCACCAGATGTGAGCCAAACTGCGAAGGAACCGATGGTCGAACGTAACTAGCCTCTTCATGTCCGCCGATCTTAGGGGCCAGGTTTCGCAACCGTACAGTAAGGTCGAACCTACCGCTGCATTGTACACTTTCCCCTTCAGGACGAGAGTAATGTCGCGCCGCCGCCATAGGTGGCGAAGGTTAGCAAAAGCACTTCGAGCTTTTGCTATCCGGTTCGTGATCTCGTCTTCGATCCCAAGGGCGCTGATACAACTTCCCAGGTAGTTGAATTTCCGAACGACTTCTAGCTGATCCCCACCAAGGGTCAGCGAAGGAGGCGATCCCTGTCAATCTTGGAGGAACGCTTTGCACTTCGATGGTGCAAAGCAAAGCCCGAAGCGGCTGACAGCCAGTGCTAATCTGTCCAGTGCCGGTTGGCACGTCTGGGAGCTGTCACAGATGAGAGCAATTTCGTCTGCATACTCCAAGTCGAGAAGTCGTTCTCCTGGGAGTAGCTCCACACCTTCCAAGTCATGTCCTGTAAATGCAACCTCCATGGCTTCGTCAATAGCGAAGTTGAAAAGGAAAGGTGACAGCGGATAATATTTACATATTTCTCGGGCACACCTTTCCTGAGTAGACAATTCCAAAGGGCATATCGATCAACCGAATCGAAGGCGCCTTTGATGTCGAGGAACACGACTATGGTGGGCCGCCAATATGTGTGACGGTGCTCGAACAACTGACGCAAGGGGAAGATGTGGTCGATGCAGCCACGAACCCGACGAAACCCGGCTTGCTCCCCACGAATCTGGCTTTCACGAGCGCCACCCAGTCTGTGAAGGATA
>CALYDF020009151.1:0-11024 GCA_944474145.2 Dicrocoelium dendriticum
CTTCCTCTTAGTGAATGCTTATGGTGTTGGTCACGGATTACATGAAATACTGGGGTTAAATTTGTAAGAGTAGGATACTGACAGAATTAAGATTTAAAGGCCTGTGCATAACGTTAAGGAGCGTATAAAAATATTACAAAAGAAACTAATCATTCCGTCTAAAATAACGGTTTTGATATTTAAGTTTATAAAGACTTTTTGTAATCACTTTGTGAATTTTATTATCTGGCAACTTAACCCAAAAGTTTCTAATCGTATTTTATTTGAAAACGCAATTCAGGTAAAAATGAGCAATATTTAACTAAATAATAGGGGCGAGGTGTTGTTGTTCATTATAAATTGCACAACATTATTCAAAGAGCTAATGCCACCGTGGAACCTTCAGCACTTCAATGTTGTCCGGCCAGTTTTGCTTAAACATTTTTCTGCGCAAAGTTGGTGTTGCTCAAGAATTATTGTGAAATCATAATATAATCTCAAGTACTCCAACACAGCCTGTCAAGTAACATTTAAACAGCAATTTATCAAATACTTATCTGTTACATTGCTCAATCGTGCTTTTCTATTTTGTACTCTAGTAAATACGTAAGATGATTAATTGCATACCTGTCACCCACAGCCCCTAAGCATAATCCAAAGATCAAAACACCTATGCAAAATCGATTTTAATGAACATCAGTGGGGTTAGCAAGGTGTAGGAAAATCTTGTGGGCAAGCAAATTGACTTTAAAAAGCATACAAAATAATTTATTGTTACGCTTCATCAAACAAATTTTAAAACTCGGACAATTTAAACCTAAGTGGTATTTATTACTTATTTTAGTTGGCATATATACAAAACTCCGTGTACTAAACACTTAATAGTTGATATCATTTTGTTAACCCCAAGGTGTGCTAAGCTACCGAATAAAACATACAATATTGCAAATGATTAAGCATACGGCACAAAGAAGTATTTCTATTTTGAGGTAGAAGTTGACATTATCCATACATACCATACATACATACCTTACCCTTCCTTGTTCCATCTAATTTGGTGCTGGTGTGATGAAATAGCAGGTGAGCCATCCCATATTTAACATAACTTTTGAAGCTTCTATTTTATGCGTACCTGCTCGTTATGTAATTCGTTTTCCTTCAAATATGCCAATTCATTTATGTTATGTATAAAAGTAGACAATGCACTGTATACCACAGTCAATCGCGCCAGAAATTCAGCAGTAATACGCCTTGCATGGGTATACATACTAGCCTGAAAGCTTCTGACCGTCATGACAAGAATGCATCTCTCGGGCGGCCACAATGGAAACAAGGAAGCAGATAGATTATGAGCAACGGATAATGAAAGTAACAAGTACCATCATTTGCGAATAGGCTAAACACGGTGTTTGAGCTTGCCCATCACGCAGCACCACACTGGCGAGACCAACAAGCATTGTGGTAAATTGTATGCGACAATATAATCGAAATTGGTAAACCAATGAAAACGTGAACAAACAACACAGGGTATTATAGTTCCAACTTACTTCAATCACAGTTTTATCCAAACACAGTGGATAAGGATATTACTGAAATGATTAATCAAGGAAGAATGTTCCCGAATTAACTTGTGCGCTGAGATTCGTAATTGGGATGCAAACGTTTCATCACCAAATGAGGTGAATTCTTCAGTGCGCTGCTGGGTCAAATGTAGTCCGCTGACTTGTTCGTCCATTTGTAATCGATCAGCAGGTGACTTTTGCACTGACCTCCTCGATCTGTGCCCAGTGACCTTCACCGGTCTGCCCAACTCTGATAGACACGGGCGATCCGTTGGATCGGTTTGCCCAAACTGTTGCTGAGGAGTTGTTGATGGCTCGTTTAGCTGACCACGTCGGTTTTTTAAACGGTGTTTAGTTCCCTCTATCTTAACATTTGGTACACTGGATCAATCTCTATGTGCATGTTTAACGAATGCTGCCTCGAGTACAATGCTTCGAGGAACTCTCTTCCTTTTCGTGGCTCTTCTTTTGCTAGGACCTCTGTGTTGTTTCAATCGAAGTAATGTATTTCTTCATCTGTATGCATTGAAACCAGTGAGAGAGCGTAATGGTTCTTACAAGCACTCTTATGCTCTTGTATTCTTGTTGACAGTTGTCTTCCTGTCTGACCCACATAGTCTGTAGCAAATTCTTGACATGGTGTCTTGTAAACAACATATTGTTTTTCGTGTGTTCCCGGTCTAGCTTCGGTTTTCGACAGAGTTCTCCTCAATGTGGCAGTTGGTTTTTGTGTCACTGTAACAAGGTGCTGTTTGGATAATATTGCTCTCATCTCGGAGATGTTATTTGCATAGGGTAGAACGATTCTCTGATCGATTACAAATCGACCAACAAGTCAGCGGATTACATTAGACCCAGCATCGCACTGAAATAGTCATGTCGTTTGGTGATGAAACGTTTGCGTCCCAATTACGAAGTATGGCGGACAAGTGAATTCATAAACGACCAACCCGAGCTGCTAGTGCATTAGGTCATTTTGAAGGACAAATGTTGCATCTGGGTAGGTGTCTTAAGGAATGAAGCGCAGTAAACATGATGTAAATGCCATCCATATCATCACGGCAGTAACGGATGATTTGCGGCTAATAGCCAAGAAGTTAATCATTCAAAAGGAAGCCCGTTACATCTTTATCTACACACGGTCCAACGCAAAATTGACCATTTATTGCCTGTAGCTGTGGAATATAAAAAGGTATAAGGAAACTACCTCAAGGTAATTAGTTTACCGTCTACCAAAAACAGCTTAGCCTATTTTTCCAGGATTGCATTTTGTTAAATTACGCAACTCACCAAACTGACACGTATAAAAGATTAGAAGCAGTCACACAAAGCCGAAAAACAATCATTTGCCCGAAAATGCACTGTGTGAGCGTTGTCTCCGTTCGAAAATCTTAAACAATGTGCGTTCCATCTGAACTGATGTGACCTCAGGGGTTCTACTTGGCAGCTTCATAGATTGCGCAATGAGAGTCAAAAGACAACCCACCGGAGGAGAAGTATATTTGCGAAACACAGAACAGGCCGACGTGGGAATGAATACACATCGATATAGTTCAAATCACGGCTGTGTGCTAGTTTACATCTATCCATCTCAAAGAATCACGGGATTTGTGGTTTGTGTGTGTTCTGCAACAAAGCAAAACACTAGTGTGCTTGTAACTGAGACTGTTCTGATGCAAGCCACACGGCTACTTATGGGAAATTGCGCACTTACCTTCCCGAACAAGTCCATTTATTTCGTTTCTGTGCGCATTTGACTTTGGTCTGTGTAAAATTCTGTTTTCCATGCAAGTTACAAGATTTGGTCTGAATCAGTGGCGCCAAATCGATTTGAATACCAGACAGTGCAATAATCTTAGGAGCAGGTCGTTCGAGACCCAACATGAACTCTGTGAGGCTTGAACCCCCAACTAGGGTGTTGCCGGCATGTGGGTGAGACCATTGAGATATGGGAGACAACAAGCACCATCATGACTTAGTTACATGATATGATATTTCACCGATCGATATACATTTACTTGCACGCCATGCATTGCGGTGGAAATAATAGCGCACTAACTAAGCCACAAACAGCCCTATATCACATCTAGTAACTTAATCACGATAATCTTTAAAATTCCAGGTAGATCAATTTTCTTGGCCACAGACCGGTAGCAGTCAAGGTACCGGTTCGAACCCATCAGAGGTGAAGTCAAATGCACAATACTGACGATTCCAAAAAAGATGAAATGGCCCTACAGTTGTTTTCGGGTGTGTGATGATAGTCTGCCTAGGTCCACATGTCATGAAGTTTAATTTTTGGATTCACTTGAAGGGTTTCCACAAGCTTTAATGATGCGTCTTAGGTTTACTTGCATCCTATTTAACTGTGCAAAATAGTGGGGCCAGAATCTGTCACACTGAGTGTCAGTCTGACTATTCCAAATAAGATGAAATGTAATAATTTAGGTCGTTTGTGTTTAATCATGCGATGAGAAAAGTTCCAACACCTTCATATATTTAGGAACTTTCGATTACTAGTAGCTGGTAGTATAAACGAAGTGTAACGATTGTACAGTCTTGTCAGGCTATCAACAGGTTTATCATTTAAATACTAAATACGCATTCTTCCTAAAATTTATTAGACATGTGAAAATATTTTCAGCTTTTCTAATACACTTGAATGCATAATGGCAATTTAATCAACGTCTTGCTTCATCTTATATTAGCTTTCACTTTTACTGTATATGCAAACATATTGCAGAAGTCAAGAAAGTGAATGATATGTTGTAGGTATTCCACTTCTTTTCCCACAATATGTAAAGTGCTTTCGACCAACCTCAAGGTATACACATAGGGCTTGCCATTTATATCCGAAATATTCCAGGCAACAAAGCAGAATAAGAATTTCAAGGCCTGTAAAATTCTTTCAGCCTCTGTGGTCGCAAGGACAGTAGGCATCCATAACATATAGTTTACCGTAACAACCTCTTGACCATACGTTGCATTTCTTAATTCAAAGCGTTGGTCATGTTAAACGTAACAAAGAACAATGTACGCGGAGTTGGTGCAACTAGGCTATGCTTATTAAAAATGATTACAAAACTTAAATCTTCACTTGGACTGTATAGATATTTATGTTTACGATAAGTACCAGATCGACAGGGGGTAGATCTGGCCACTTGGCCGACACACGTGAGCCAATCAAAAATAAATTCAAAGCGGAAAACGATCATTAGTCTCTTGGATATGGCAGCGGCATACGAGTCTCCGCAAATAAGCTATCCATTGCCGCTCTGAGGATTTTACCATGTTTGGCAACTGAACGGCGGCCTAGCTCGGAGGACACAACAATACACGGTTATCTTCACTAGTCTAACTTATTCATATATTTATAGGCAAAGCATCCCAAAATACCGTGAGTGCACGATTTTGTTTTTGAGGTCTGTTTATATGCTCTAGTGGGATTTAAGTTTGTTGTCACAAGTATAAAATGAACTTAAGTCGTTATAGTTTATTAACAAAACGTAGGAAGGAGCGTTAACAGCAGGGATTCGATGGCTTATCCGATGATTCAAAACCTAAGCAAAACAAGATGTTAAACCTCTTGGTGTACAATAAAAGCAGGTGTGGAATCCCTTGATTGCTACTCTTAACTTATCGGACATCTGAGCTATTAAATCCACAAGGGTGTGCCAATGATTATCGGCAAGTTGTTCAAAGACGGCGTGCATTGTAGAACAAATCCCTCCTTTCTCTATACCGAAGCTTACGTGTTGTAGGAGGGACAGCAAAGTTCATACAACAAACAGAAGCAAGAAATCTCAGGTACAACAAATAGAAATACACAGCGGCATCGATGACGTATTTCAAGATGATTATTGCTTATATAAAGGTGTGCCTTTTGCCTGCAAATGACGTTGATGTGGTTCTAAATGGACACCATCCGAACGTTATGTATTTGCTTTAGCATTGGCTCAGTATTGAATGTTTGTATGTGCATGTGGCTGCTATTTTGCGCCAATGTCGAATATTGTAGCCCCGTCGGGCCCAAAAGCTTGGATTGCACAACGAAAGTGTTATGCAGTATGCTCCGTATCTCTGACGGCTAGAAGTCTGCCGCGGCTGACAGGCGCTATCCGCTGGTACTTCAGTCTATATTCATCATTAACTTGCTTTCCCTGAGTAAGCTGTTCAACGGTTTGTTTACCGGGTGTATTACCAAATGATTAGAAAGTTTGCTGCTAAATCTAACTCCGAATTGCTGTGGCCCCAGCAAAATGAACAATTACAAGCAATTTCTCTGGCCATTTTAGCGAATGTCCCATAGAAGACGTTGAATAAAATTCCGCTGCAACTGTTATAATTTAAACGAGTTCTGAAGCAGGCAGAGTACAATTGTAGTAGCACGATCATGGATTACAAGGTGTCCGGTGAAGCGGCATGAAGGGTTGCAAGTGCTGAAAGTATCTATATTGATTTCAGTTAAACGGTCAAAATAGGGATAAAAGAAGATGGCAGCTAAACTACTCAGGAAATCAGCATACAGGTAAAAATGTTCTACAAATGAAAATCACTTTAGCTATTGTGCCACAATAAAATATAACAGAAAATAACGCGAAAAATTGCACGCCGGCTGAGTCTCTATTAACGGATGAACGGCGTTCCGGGTAGCGACAAACCAGCTAACATGTCGGAGTCGGTGAGCAATCATGCTTATCGCATTAGGGGGATATCAGCGAGTTCCTTTTCAGGTTGCGCATACTTTGTTCAGCTGAACGCAACTTCTGCAGTAGGCTGCGGAGAATGTCACAAAACTGTTCTGTTCTAAGGCCGATTATTAAATATAAATTAATCGACAATTGTCCGATAGCCCGTGGCAAGTCGCATCAACTGGAACGGGCTCAGCATGTTGCAACAAGGCGCACCGCAAAATTACATGGTACGTCGCACCATGTACCGTGTCGGAGACTGGGGCTGGACGCTATGTCGTAGTATTATATTCGGGTGGACCTCAGAATGACGCATCTGTTATAACATTTAGATTAATGCCACATAGTTAGGGCGCTGTAGCACATACGCAACAATCAGCACTCGCGAGCAATGGTACATGCCATTATTATTGGACCTAAGGTGAATCAAACAAACTGAAAGCATCTAGCGTCAAATCGTGGGAAATTGAAAGAATTTGCTTGAGAAAAAGCTCGTGGAGAACTAAGCATCAAGAATAAATAAACTCATAGACACATAGATTTAAGATTAAGGGTTTTGGAGAACGCATCACACCAGTTTAAGATTTTGTCGCAAAGCTGAATTGGGTTGACCGCGCGGAGCAAGAAATGACATTAATTCGAGCACGTACATATTAATATATTAATCTGACAAAGCAGATGCGCGCCTTCTCGCTTTATATTTTTAGAATTTATTACACGTTTTTCCTCTTGTATTGAACCTTTACAGGTTATTCGCAAATTGTATAGAATGTGGGATTTTTATTCCATTGGTTTAAATCAAATGACAAAAATACAAGCATCAAAATATGACAGCCATACAATGGTCAACCAAGCGAAAGTGAATCGAGCTAATCCATTGGTGCAGTTGGTATTCCAAGTGTGGTCGGGATTAAATGTGAATTTTTCTGGAAGGGATAGTGCAATAAGATATATGTGGTAAAAATTAGAGCTAAGGGATTTTAGTCGAAGGTGCAATCGCTTGGCTTGTTTCATTGTTCCATCACACATCGATGTCATGAAGCTTTTGCATGACTGATCGTTGTATTTTCAGTACAATTGGACTTCTATAAAAGGAGGCATTATTGATGGGTGCGTTGTAGCGAAATAATTCAGTCATTCAGCCTGGTGCATTCGAGCTTGTCGCGTAGGCAAATTTGCGTCTGTGTTAATCCATCCATATAACGCAAAATAGGAGGAAAAATCTTCACAGAAACCGAAAAGAAATAAATTGCGAATTTCTTATTTATTGAGGTTCTTCGTAGCAAGCATCCAAATCAAAAAGTCATCCACGTAGCTAAAATGCACCCGGATGCAGTTTCAGCTATTTGGGCATTGCCAGTAGTACGAACCCATCGGATCCACCAGGATTCTAACCCATGACTACCAGCGGCTTGAACCAACAGTCAAAATGTTATGCCATTGGGCCACGTCGGGCAGCATAAGACCGTCATGGTTTACAATCAAACTGCGATATAGCGCCTCTTATCTTACACCGCCATACAAGTTACCAACGTTGCAGATGACATGATTAGACAAGCAACACTCGACCTGCACTAACCGTAGCTATGCACGGCATAGCATTTAGCAAGTGTTTGGACGGATATTTCTGATGTATTCATTTGTAGAGGGTTTGATATAATTATTTGGAATTGTGCGCAGCTAACACCCAATGCACATTTGGTGCAGCCGTTGATAGCATGGTTGCTACCATTTTCATCTTGTATTTTTTCGAACCATGAAACAAACCAATTAAACTGCTGGATATGCACCATTTATAAATTTTGTTAAATTAGAAGAAGCGATTGTCACTACATTCAACATCCAAAGGTTGCTAAGGATATGAATAATACTATTAATATTTTGAAAATATCCATGATGTTTGATAGATCTTCATATACCCATCCAATTTAAGTTAATATTTGTTAGCTTCAAACAGTTTATAGAGATTTTGGCTATCCCGTAATATTTCAAAATTGCTACGATAACCTATCAAATTTCGTTTGATGATTTACCAAACTGTGTTAGAACGAGCTTGTGGTTTCCGTATAAACTAAATGATGTATTCGCCGCCAAATAGCTCGCACGGTCTACACATGTTTATGATCTATTTTCCGATCGTAGTTTCTAGCTTATTTGCGTTTTTGTTCGTTCTGCAATAAACCGACATTGGTAATCCGCTTATATATCGCGTGTATTTCTTACACTTCGGATGCATTTTTGCACTTTTTTAAACTTTATTTATCAGCTTTTTCATGCTGGTTCCGTGTTGACCATTTGAATCCAATATTACGCGAACAAAGAGATTTTACTAAGTTCAAACAATTAACAATATTCCACGACGCAAAAATAAACTGCTTCGGGCAACACATCATTATATTTTTAAATAATCCACTCTTATTTTTACTATTACTAGGGTTTTCTAGAAACCCATCAGCAAAAGTGCACTTATGGTTACAGTGATAAGCCTATATGCTACATTGCTTATGTGAATGCAAAGGAATAATATGAACTCATTCTCAACTAGCAAAATATCTTCAACCATATACTAAACCACTAAACTATTTGAAGTATATGGTTGATTTCGTGGATGGCAACAGTATTATCTTGCTCATTCACGAATAGTAATCCAAATACACTTCTTTAGGATGTAAGTTCAGAAGCTCTAGGTAAGTTCAACCTGAAGCTTTTGCGCCTGATCTATCCTGCAATATGTTAATCAAGTTAAACGCCTAGTGCTTGGTCTAACTTGAAAAATGATATGCAGTCTATTAACTTGCACTATGACGACGTTCGTCCTTTCCTTACTAAGATGAAATTGGCCGCACAAGAAACATACAAAGGTGCTATCTTTTCGCTGCGTAGATACATTTGCCTTTATTGAGTAAATTAGAAAAAGCTGGTTTTGTTTTGTTTCCAGGGAAATTTAGCAAATTTCTGTCCCTTGCTTCAAGTTTGGTATTTCTGTGCGCAGCCGTATCGCAATCGAAACACTGCGTTGGTCGCTGCTTAGATAATCTCCCTTTCCTCTCCTATGTAGCTTTTCATTGGTTTCTTGTTATCCTAGCAAGACTGTATACTAGTATTAAATGTCTAATTGGCGGGTTTTTCGATTCGTTACTTGTTCGCATCTATTAGCACGCGCATTATTAATGTGGATCGCAATTCCATTGAAGCGATTTTTGGTCTGTTCGATCACCAGCATCGTAGCTGTTCTAGGTGGAATTTAATTGTTACCTACCCGGAAACACTTCATCGCGCTAGGCATTTCGACCCTATTAGATTGCAGGGGGTGGAGATCACAGGCCCCGAAATTGCAGGCATGGTTATATGAGCCCCAAAATTTTATTAACGGTACTAAGCTTAGCAGGGCATGTGGAGTAAGTAATTAGTTCCTCGGAGCACCGAAAGCCAAGTGTTGGTTCAGATAAAACACTATACATTGACTAAGTTCTATGTGATGGTTATACACTTAGGTTTCCAAGACGCCGCTAAATAGTGTCAAATTCATTGATCATTAGTAAGTGTGTATTGCTGAATCCCTGAAATATAACAACGTATTTCGTATTATGGCCTTCGCATATTTAATGGTCGGCATCACCATCAATCCTTGAAATAATATGTACCTGTAATATTAAGAATGATAAACGACCGAAAACAACGGGTTTTTTACAATGTGTCGTCAACATGCTAATATGGAACAATGCAGCCTGCATGTACATTTTGATAAGAGTTCGGATAACTTGGCGAGGGCTAAGTGAAGTCATCCAACACAAACCAAGTATTTTATTTCACCTGTGCGATCCGCGTTCTTGGCCGTGGAAGTTTGTGTTGGGCAAAACGTGGGCAGAATTAAAAAAGCAAAGTGCGATTGCGTTGAAATAAGTCGGGCTTCTTTGCTTTTGCGTTCTACTCGAAAACTATCCTTTAAATTATTATAACTTCTGCCGTCACCTTTTTATTTTTAAATTATCTACACAGTGCAAGTCTTTGCAGTTGCGATCATTGAAGTTCGTAGTAAGAAAAATGAATGGAAATTTTATAAAATTGCATGTATACATAAGGCAAATGCATGTTATATGTCTATGTATAATGATAGTTTTGCAGGTTCGCTACTTCGTTCATCGCTCTATAGTGGAGTATGTGTTTGATTGCACAATCTGGCAAGCTGATTAATCATGAGGTCCAAGAATTCCTAATTCCTAGCTCTGCACTGACTCGACGTACTAGGATAAAACATCGACTTTTATTAGCCACTGTCATATCTTCCACACAGGAAATGGGTTTTGCGCAAATCCTTATCACCAAGATCCCCATGTTATCCATTTTTTGTGAACTTTCTATTGCTGTGAATATCCGGTTCCATGAGAAACTGAAATGCTTTCTGAGCAACGAAACTCGTTTCAGTTTGATTTAGATATAATATCTTTAGCGTGTCTTTAAAGGATTGCCAGACAAACAAGCTGACGAAAGTTGCTACAGTTAGAAGATTACTCGGAAAGCTTAGAGGACGGATAGAATCGTTAGTTCATAAAACTGACTTTACAGGTTTAAACAGTCGTCAGGGGATTTTCGGAGCATGATTCTTTACTTAAAACAAATTATCATAACAGTTGTCATAGTTTTCTATATCGCAGCACTTCCGTTCCCCTTGATTTGTATCATGCACCGACAGGGCAAAGGAAGTATATGAGATAATTTGTCTTACTTCTAAAAGGCATAAGATAACTGGCATTTCGAGGTTGGTAACACAATTGGATCACAATAGGTAAAA